>JALBZB010000057.1:0-59382 GCA_038050625.1 Pythium sp. MPC-2022a
ACAGCCACTCCGAGGCGATCATGAGTGGACCTTTGCACGGGTCGGTCTGCGCTCGTACGATGTAGTTGTTCAGTGCGCGTTGCCAGCTCTTTGTCACAGAGTCGGACATGTTATTAATTACTTTATATCTAAACGCAATTGAGATTGTCAATCCAAGCACAAAAATTGCAAATTGTTTTTCTCAACGGATATTTTTATCATCCACTTCGAGCCACTGCCCATGCCATGCAACTTATTTGAAGAAAACCAATCATCCAGGATACTTTTAAAGTCAAGTCTCACTCACAGCGACAGGCTCTATTGTAGCACAAAACTTCGTGATACAACGCCCGACCATTGCTCATCAACGTGGTGAGGGAGATACTGATGTCTATAGAAACGACAAGAGCTAGGCTGGACAAGCGGTCATCACGCAGATTGTAACCTTTGCCTTTGAAGATGTGTGTGGTATAGGTAGGCGATTACCTGGGCTGTTAAACGTGGAAAGCTGGCGCAACAGGGAGGGAATCTGGCCTGCAAGGTGATTGGTGAGATTTGGTTTCGTTTTTGTGCATCGGCTTAAGAGCCCCAAGGCCACTGTCATCGATTCGCGGTAGCAATGGGATCATATTTGTATAACCAGAGTGGCCAATGCGGTTGTTCTTGTCCGACTCTTTGTAACAGTGCCATGCTATAAACCCGTTCGAGGTTGCAAAGAATGAAATAAACGCAGTTTTCGGCTGACTGGGGTTTGCTAGTTCGACTTTTTAAGTACCTCTCGCTGACAATCATTGTCTGCATGTACCAATGTGCTGCTGAATTAGTTAGGAGCTATGATAGAGACTCTCTTGTGGCTGACCTCAGAGGGGAAAAAACGAGCAAATTATGTAGCTCTTAATGGACACCACGCACAATAAGTGCACGGCCTCAGCTCGAAGGGCCACGCCAACAACCAGATCTCAAAATCCGATTAGTCCAGGAAGCATTTGTCGCTGTATCGAAAATGCCTCATGGTACCTACGACAGCGCCCTCACTGATGTTAACACGATATAGAGGAATCTTGATTCCTTTTAATCGATCACTCTGAACCCACAACTCAGGTAGGACCAAGCGCAAAAGCTGCCTGACCACCAAGATATTGTATCCACTTATCATAACCTTCTCAATCTGACCGCCATTTCTGCTGCGGATTGCACCAGATCGCCACGAAGGACTCGACGTGAGTGACAACATGGATGGGTACACTCTACTGTCTGTATCAGATGGATGGATGCTGTACGCAGACAAGAGACAGCGACAATGTTGCTTCGCGATGGCGTTATGCGGTAAGTACATATGTACAGTACCTACCTACCCACGGCTAGAGCATAATAGACTCGACACTTTGGATGTGCTTTATGCATTTGAGGAGTTCGATCTCGCCGGCGAAGAATCTGAAACGCACGTACGACGTTTCGCGATCAATGGCTCTTGACTGACTATGGCTGCTGCGTGAAGCACACTCGCCACATTATATTTCTGTCCATGGCGTCGAGCAACCAGTCCCCACCTGCTGGCTACGGCTCCGTCCTGAGTGCAGACGATCCGTGTGAGAAACTGCGCAAGGAGAGTGAAGAGCTTTGCTTTCTGCGGCAGCTCAAACCCGCGCACGACAAGGCGGTCGCGGCGCTCAAGCAGGCGACGGAGTTCTACGGGAAGAGCTCGCTGCGTCTCGTGCCGTTCTACCTCGTGCTCGTGGAGATCGCGCTCCAGGAGCGACAACTCAAGCAGGCGGAAGAGGTGCTCTCACTCGTCAACTGGCTGCTCGTGAAGGACCGGAAGGCGCCGACTGCTGGTGGACCCCCGGCAACGAGTCCCAGCGGACCCAGCGGGCGCCATAATGAAGACGAAGCGCTGCCGGAAGAGGTGAAAAACCTGTTTGTGATCCGCATGAACAAGCTCTACAGCGTGCTACTCATGGAGTACGAAGCGTACACCGAGGCGCTCCAGCGCGCGTCCCACGGCGCGTACCACTGCGCGCTGCTCTTTGGCCCCGAGCATCTGTACACATCCGAGCTCTACTTCTGCCTCGGCTCAATCTTCAGCCGCATGCAGACGTTGCACCCGGCAGGTCAGCCCCAGAAACAGCAGCGCGACAGTGAGAACGCGCTCGGTATGTTTGACAAAGTGGTTGACATCTGGTACCGCTTCTTGACCAACCCACCCGAGGAGACCGCCGCGTGGATGCTTGAGCATCAGCGCCTGCGCATTTACGAGGCCAGCAACATGCTGCAGCAGATCATCAAGGTGCGCAGCGCGTCGCTAGGCGCGTCCCACGTCGCGACGGGCGAAGTGCTCTACACGCAGGGGCTCGTGTTCCTCTTCCTCGGGGATCACACGCAGGCCAAGATGTTTGTCAACAAGTCGCTCGACGTCTACAGCGACAACCTGGTGAGTGTTGAACGCTTCCAAGTCACTGAAGAGTTGTTAGGACTGGAATGCATGCACTAACCCTTGTGTGTTCTATTTGCTTGTTGATTGGTTGATTATCAGGGACCCGAGCACCCGTCGACCCTGGACGTGCGCAACGTGCTCCAGCAGCTGCACGACGCCGGTGTCTAAGAGAGCGAGGGTTTCTAAACTATATAGTCCAATGATGAGGCAGGCTAGCAGCTGTCTATTCTGTTGCTGCTTCGTTGGACTCTTTAACATCCGTGGCTTGCTGCTTCTGTTGCTGTTCCTGCTTCTGCTTCTTATGTCGGTGGTACGTCATGGTCGTGATCTCGCGCTCGCTCGGCACAATATCCTCGAACGGGTCCGGACTCGTGAAGAACAGGTCGCCGTACTGTTTCTGAGGTTCAAATACAACACGCGCAGTCATTAGTATCAACAGCGTCAATACCACGCCTTTAGAAATTGTATACCCCCAGTAAGTACCTGGGCCTCGGGCGGCGCCATGAGCCAGAGCTTCCACGCGTGGAGCATCATGCGCTGCGAGTCGTCGCTCTCGTCACCATACGTCACGTCGCCCAGGATTGGGAACCCGTTGTGCGCGAGGTGCAGACGTAGCTGGTGGCGCCGGCCTGTAAGCGGCCGCAGCAGCACTTTCGTCACAGGCTCCTCCGCGCTGTTATTGATCATGTGCGTGCCGTGGCCGAGCACGAACGCGATCGTCGACGACGCCTTTCCCGGGTTCTTTTTATCGCCGATTTGCATGCGGAAGAGCTCGCTGCTCGGCTCAGCGATGCGATCCTCAAATACGTACGCTACGGGCTCCTCCTTATCTTGTTTAGCGTTGTCATCACTAGAGCCTTCGACAGCTTCGTACTTGCGCTTCTTGGCGACTTTCTCCCGCTCTGCGTCGAGAAACTGCGTCAGCTCGCTCACGAAGCGCTCCTTGTCGGTCTGTCCGCGCTGCTTGAAAGGCTCTTGCTGGTCTCTGGGCAGGTCACGCCACTTGAGCGCGATGAACGCCTGCTCCTCTTCGGTCAGCGGCACGCCCTGTGCCTTTCGTTCTTTCATGATCCGGGACTTCTCCATGTGGAAGAGCGAGGGCCCGTGATGCACGCCGCGCGGGTACTTTGGGTCCTTTTGGTGGGCCTGCGAGCCCTTCTGCTGACCCTTCAGGCGCTCAAATTCCTCTGTGTCCTGGATGAGCCACCCGAGCTTGGACAGCGTGCAGAGCTTCACATTGTGTTGCTTGTTGTCTGTCTTACTGTTCTTGTTAGTGTCCTCCTGGACGTCCTTCTCCTCCTCTTGATATTGTTGTCCTTCTGAGAGCGACTTGATGTAGTCCGCTGGGTGGAACGGCAGGTGGCCGCGCACGACCGCCAGGTATTCCTTCTGCACGCGCTTCTCGCGGAACAGTCGACACGCGAGCGCCGTTGCACTGTATGACCACAACAAATAAAGGAAGAGAGAGAAAGAGAGAGAGAGCAGTATCATTGTTAGACTAGCCGTATAGCACAGGAACCATAACATGTACATCGGCAACGTACTCGCGTTCGACACCGACGCACATGAGTCCGGAGGTGGCAAAGTCGAGCTGGTGGATCCATCGAAACTTCTCGACCTCGGGGAAATCGCGCGTCAACTAACACACCAGCATCAATAGCAACAACAACAGACCTAATATCAGCATCAAACCATACTGCTGCGATAGCACGACATGCTATACAAACGCAACGCACCGCCTTCTCTATTGTGACCTGGAAGTCACCGTCGAGCCGCTCGTCGGGGCCTTTGTTGAGCACGAGGAAGTGCGAGTCCTTCGAGACCACGCGCAGCGTCAGCTCCTCCAGCGTCTGCGGCCCGCCGCGCCATTCGACAAAGCCCTCGGTCTGCTGCTCATCTGCTTGCTGTTGCTCTGTCTGTTGGTCCACACTGGAGGAGGTTGGTGGCGTGACGTCGTTCAGGTGGTGCTGGTGGCGGCGCGCTTTCTCGATCTTCACTGGAACTGGCGCAGCGGTGGTGCTAGTGGGGGTCGTGACAGAAGTATTGGCTGTAGCGCTCATGGTTCTGGGGGTGAAGCGCCTGTCGTAATTGCTGCTGCTGATGGGACGTCGTACGAGGCGCTTCAGACACGTGCGCAGCATCTGCGCATTTGCCGATTTGGCAGCACTCAAACGCCATTTTTCGATGGTTATCAACCAGTAAGTAGCCGTACCGTCAGCATCGAATATACTGTCATTCACCAAAAGAGCAGTCCGCTTCTGAGCCGCGATTGTATTTTTGACATAAATGTGTGCCTCAATATAATCGATACACCTTTTACAAATGAGCATGCATATATAAGAGCTAGGCTAACTAGGCAAGAATTTTCAAAAAAATTGTCCAAACTGATTTCAAATTGTCAATTGCCCTTTACAAACGCACTAAAGCACTCACTACTTCACTTTCATTTATAACGACAAGCGGTTCATATCGTCTGAGACGCGCCAGAGCTCATCGAGCGTCTGGAACTCGTCCATCTTGAGGTCCGAGAGCCGGCCGACGTCGCCGATTTCGTTCAGGAACACGTCCAGACTCCCGCGTCCCGCCAGCGCCGCCGCGCCACTGCCCGAGTTGCGCATGCGACGCGCCGCAGAGGCACGCGCGGCGTCGATGCTCAGACGCGGCTTCACCTTCTTCAGCGACGGCTCCACACCGTTCTTGTCGCCGTTCTCCGTGTCCTCGTCATCCTGGTCGCCATTGTCGCTTTTGCTGGAAGGCATAGGCGGCTTCTGCGCCGAGCCCTGGAAGCGCTGCGCAAACGCCGCTGCTGGGTTGAAAGGCGGTCGCGTGGGAGCGGCGCCGTTTGTCTTGGGCTTCTGCTGCTGCTGTTGCAGGAATGCCGCCACTGGGTTGCCAGGCTTTGGACCAGCAGATAACGACGCCGCAGGTGACGATTTCTGGACCTGGGCCTGCGCAAACATGGCGGCGGGGTTGAACGGCGCAGGAGCGCCGTTGCCCTCCGCCTTGAGCGGCGACTTGGTGTTGTTGCTCTGTCCATCCGAGTTGGACGACGTCGCCTGCGCCGTCTCTTGCTGCTGCTGTTGCTGTGGGGATGGGGGCTCGTGCGGGCTTTGCTGCGTCTCTGCGCCGTTGTGCTGCTGCTGTTGGTACATCTGCTGTGACTGTTGCTGCTGCTGTTGCTGCATGAACTGCTGTGCAAACGTGCCTGCTGCGTTCGCCATTCCGTTCGAAGGCGTTGACGCGGGTGCGACGCTGTAGCCGCTGTACGAGTTGCTCATCATTTGCTGCTGGCTCATGCCCTGCTGCTGCTGCGAGTGGTACATCTGCTGCGGCATCGAGTTCATCTGGGAGTAGCCTCCGGATCCGTTGGTCGTATAAATATTGCCGTTCATGTCCGTCGCCATGCCGCCTGCGTACGGCGATGAGGATGACGTAGCCACCTGCGCGTAGCCACCCGCACCATTTGCATAGCCCTGCTGTTGGTGGTGCGTTGGTGGCGATAGGTTCACTACGTTCGCGCGGCGGTCGATATTGAACTCCTGACCTGGCACTGGGATCGTCGGAGGCAGTCCATACGCCGAGTGCATCGGCGTGCCCTGCATGCTGCTGGGCTTGCGGTACTGCTGGCCCGTGGTCGGGTCGTACAGCGTCCCCATGTCCGAGGCGTACAGCATACTGTGCCCGTTGCCCGCCGCCATGCCCGGGTTCATGACGTGGTAGCCCATGCTCGCCGCTTGCTGTTGCTGTTGCTGCGCACTCATCGCGTTCGCGTACTGCATGCGGTTCATGTGCGCTGCCTGCTGCACGCGCATGTTGTTCGAGAACGCGCCGAGCTCTTCGCTCTTCACCATCGGTCCGCTGAACGAGCCTGCCTGATGATGCTGGAGGTGCTGGTGGTGGTGCAGCATGTGGTGAGGAGGCACGCCCATCATGGCCTTAGGCGTCGGCGCCTTGCCCTTGTCGCCGCCCTGCGCGCGTCGCCCCTGACCCTTGCGCACGCGGCAGAGTGACTTCCAGCGGATCTTGACGGCGTCTTCCGTTCGCCCGGGAAGCATCGCGGCAATCGCCGACCATCGGTTGCCCAAACGTGCCTGCGCCTCGAGGATAATGCGGTCTTCCTCAGCCGAATACTCGCTATAGCATTCAACATACAATATCCACAAGTCAGTCTCTAAATCGTCATTCGCGAAATTGCTAACAACGCGCAATATGCATCACAACCAAATAGTAACTCACCCTCGCACGATGCTCGGATCCAGGTGGTTGTACCAGCGCTCGCGGCACTGTTTGGACGTTCGGCCCGGGATGCGCGTGGCCACTTGGCCCCAGTTCTTGCGTCCTTCCGCCACCAGCTCCTTCAGCAATTCGTCCTCGTCGGGGCGCCAGTGGCCCTTCACGAGCCCCGGCGCAAGCACTTTCGTCCAACGCTGCAGACACTGCGTGTGGTTGCGGCCGGGCACTTCCTCAGCAATCGACTTCCAGTTGCGCTCGCCGTGGCGGCCCACAGCCTCGCGCAAACGCTCGTCTTCCTCCTGCGTCCAGCGCTTCGGCACCGCCTTGTCCTTCGACTTCATGATCTTGCGCACCGAGCTCTGCGAGAGCGAGATCTTGCCGTTCTCCGCCACGACGCACTGCACGTCCGGCTGCTTCTGGCGTGGCACACCCTTGATCTCCGTGAACACGCGCTTCTGGCCAGGCGCAGTGATGCCAGCAACTGCAGGTGCACTGTGGAAAAAATCAAGTACACAACATACACAAACGTGTGAGCACAAACAGACAAACAAAGACTTGCGCACATGCAAACAAAGACTTGCGCGGCACATACCCCGCGATCTTGGCGTCCTCGATGGCGCTCTGCTCTTCGTCTTCCTCGTCGTCGTCGTTCTCATCGTCGTCGTCGTCGTTCTCGTCATCGTCGTCGTCGTTCTCGTCTTCTTCGGACGGCGGCGTCAGTCCGCTTCGGTTGTTGTTGCTGCCGCTTGCGCTGCTCGTGTTGCTGCTGTTGTTATTGTTGTTGTTGTTGGCACTCGCGCTGCTGGATTGGCCCTCAGTGAAGAGCAGCTTGCCAAAGTCCGAGATGGACGAGCGGCCCTCCGACTCCATGGGGAACGTGTCCACCAGCTCCGTCATGAGCTTGGAGATCGACTCGCGGCTCACGCTGATGCTCATGCTGCTTCTCTATTCCGCTGGCTTTCTGCAACTGGGGACTCGCTCGCTTGCTCTTGCTGTTGTTGTTGTTGTGCTTGGGACACCCGCACTCTTTCTTTTACAAGCACGCACGTACGTTGTTTTCTACAAGCAAACAAACACAAAGTGGAGGCGCGCAAACCGGACTGGTGTTGTGCGCGACGCGACCCTTAATTAGCAGCCGTCTTGCTGTTGTTGTTGTTGCGCTGGTTGTTGCGCTCCTTCCGACCCGCTCGGTGCGATGAAAAATGATCTGGTGCAACCAAACGAACGAGGAGGGAGACAGGGAGGCACTCGCTCGCTCGTCGCTCGCGTGCCGTTCGGTCGCTTGCTTGGGTCGCTCGATTGTGTTGGTGGAATAAGCTAAGGCCCAAAGTTGCTCACCTTAACTGAACGGAGGGCGGACGGAGAGAGAGGGGGGAAAGCAAGCGCGACACTGCTGCTCAGCAAGACAACCAATTTGTTGCAAACAAACAAAGCGCTTGCTTATCACGACTTGTTTGTTTGTTTGCTCGGACTCGTGTTCAGTCGTTTGTATGCACTGAGCACGCTTTGTTTGTGTTGTTTCTCGCTCGTTGTGTGTTTGATTGCCTTGTTTGGCTTGTTGGTCGACCTTCTCTCTATTTTTTCTTTCTCTTTTTCGTTCGATGTCTACCGGCTCGATTGGTTTTGAGGGGGTTGTGTTTCGCGGGTAGGTGTCAAAGCAAGGCAACCCTTTTTGAAGGGTAAGCTTGTGTGTAAAACGTACATTGTCGAGTGTTAATCTTCTTAATACTGTTGTTAAATCAGGGTAAGGCATACAACAAATCAGAGTGGGTAGGAGCAAGTGAGAGCGGGTTTGGGCTGGTGTAGCGATATGATTCGCTGAAAATAGCCTCTCGTCCTCTCACATTTCCACCCTCTGAACTTCCCAAATTTCAATTCCCGCGCATTCACTTTTGAGCACTGGGCATTTCAGCTTCCAAAAAAAGTAGCGAAGCTCTTGTGACCTCACTATTTCCATTTCAAACTTCAGCCCAGGTGCACAAGTCCGGAAAACCCAGTCTTCTCGCTTATCGAAATCCTCTATATTCACATAATGGGCCACTCTCGAGCCATTTGTGGTACGCGTTGCAGCCAATGCCATGTGGCGAACCGCATACTTTGAAAAAAGTATCTTTGGACTTTCCTTCCATAATGGAACCCCCACGTGTTATGCAGGTTTCCATCACTCACGCTCACTCATATTCGTGTATCTGGATGAGAGTGATTTTGATCGGAATCGCCACCAGCAGCATCAAGAATCGGATTTGCGCCGTCAGCGCTTGCGTCCTCAGCAAGCCTCGAACGAGCACAGCCTCAATGACAGCAATCGTCTGTGATGCGGTTATGCACAGTCCTCAAAGGCGCCAAGAACGAATCCTGTCCCATGGCTGCCACTTTCCGATTCCACTCCAATTCCAAGGTCAGTCCAATCTGATCGCGTCGAGGCTTCATGTTGATGATATTTCTCATTTGAGGAAATATCGGCTTTGTAAAGTGATTATTTCAGCATCTTCTGATGTTCGGCCAGACTGATCTACATCTCGTGTATTTTATAAATATGTTCCTCTTTTTATCTACATTCACCTTGCTTTCTTCCACTTTCAACCGCCTATATTATCTCCAATAATGACCATATTATGTCATGTATTCATATCTTGGGAATACATGATCTAAAATCGAGATTCTCTGCAGCTCCATAGTTAAGCCTTTTCATTTCTTTCCTCTTATAACATAATTCTCATAAAAGAACCCACAAATATTGCAACCTGGTTCTCCTCTCCTGTTCCCCCCTCTCTTTGCCACACCACGACCTTTTGAATAGGCGGCACCTGAGCGAGCGGACGCGGCAGGCAGCCCAAAAGACAGCCAAAGGCAAGAAGACCAAGCGCGATCCTTGTGCTCATTCGCCAACGCTCGATCCGTTTAGCACCTCTACCAGCAGCAACTCAAGCGTCACCACCAGTAGCACAAGCAGCATGTCGTCTGCATACGCGTCCCGGGGCGGCGCTAAGGCCAAGGGCAACGCGAGCAAGAACAAGAAGTTCGAGCTGACGGAGGAGCAGAAGCAGGAGATCCGCGAGGCGTTCGACCTCTTCGACACCGACGGATCCGGCACGATCGACGCCAAGGAGCTCAAGGTCGCGATGCGCGCACTGGGCTTCGAACCCAAGAAGGAGGAGATCAAGAAGATGATCTCGGACATCGACAAGGACGGCTCCGGCACGATCGACTTCACTGAGTTCCTCGAGATGATGACGTCCAAGATGAGCGAGAAGGACTCGCGCGAGGAGATCCTCAAGGCCTTCCGGCTGTTCGACGACGATGAGACCGGCAAGATCTCGTTCCGCAACCTCAAGCGCGTGGCCAAGGAGCTCGGCGAGAACATGACGGACGAGGAGCTCCAGGAGATGATCGACGAGGCGGACCGCGACGGCGACGGCGAGATCAACGAAGAGGAGTTCCTGCGCATCATGAAGAAGACGAGTCTCTACTAGAGAGAGTGGGGGAAGACAACGAAAGCCCCACGTAGCACAGTCAGTACTTTATAAACGCCAGCCACCGTCCTTCCTCGTTCGTAGTAATGCGCACACATACCTTCATAGCCATACAAAGCAACAATACAATACACCAAACATCAGAAAACAACATGCAAAAAAGTGATCCATTTAAATGTCCTTATCGAAAATACTCTATCTCCACCAGTAAGTAACTAGATGGGCTATGCTTGAGACTTGGTTATCCATCCATTCTCAAGAGCTCATTACCAGCCTACCTACCACCTGTCTCTGGTTGTTTCTCTCCTTTATTCGTCATCGTCCGAGAACGCAAAGTCATCAACCTGGTCCTCCTCGTCAACCTCAGCCACCGACTTCTTGAACTCCTGCAGGGACATCTTCTTCACCTTGGCGAACGTCTCGTCGTCCGTCGTCTCGTTGCCCGTGCGGCCGGCGATCGCGTTCAGGCGGCGCTGCTTCTTCTTGCCGATCGGCGCCGCCACGGGCTTCTTTGTCTCCTCTTCATCGTCGCTGTCGTCGTCCGAGCCATCCACGTCGCCTTGGGTGGCGGCGGCCGGCGTGGTCGCGATCTTCTTCTGCAGCTCCTCGACGTCCGAGGCAAACGCCTTCTTCACGGCGTTCTCGCGCTCGCTCTTGAGGAACGCGTCGAGCTGCTCAATGTCCTTCGGCGCGATGTCCAGCGCGTTGCGCTTGATGCGGATCCAGTCCGAGCGCTTCTTCAGGCTCTCGGTGATGCCACGCGCGAGCGACGACCACTTGGGGATCTTGCAAGCCGCGACAAACTTGTTGAGCGTCAGGATGAGCGGCACAGCAAACTCTGGGAAGCCCACGTGGAACTTGTACACGTCGCACTCGCGCTGCAGCAGCTCAAAGAGCTTGGAGATCACGAGGTCGTGCACGCGCTTGCTCTCGATGTTGGACTTGGCGAGCTTCACGCACATATCCAGGTCCAGCTCTAGGCGACCCTTGGCCTCCTTCGTGACCTTGTTCTTGCCGCCGCGGTATGACGTGTTGAACGGCGGCATGTTGAGCACTTCGAGCAGCACGGGGCTCGTGGGCACGAACGAGTTGGTCGCGAACGCGATCTGCTGCAGCAGCTTGACGCACTGGAAGCGCAGCGGCGCGTACCGGATCGTGGAACTCAGGCGCACGAGCGCGAACAGCAGCTGCGAGAGCGGGTATACGAGCGGCTTGAGCTGGTTCTCCTCCGGGTACGCGCAGATCACGGCCGTCCACACGCGCAGCTGATTGAAGAACTGCCAGTTGAGCACGCCCTTGAACGTCTCGGGGCTCGGCGACGTGATGGTCTTGCGGATCGCGATCGCCAGTTGGCGGATGTAGATGAACGCGTGCTGG
Source organism: Pythium sp. MPC-2022a (assembly GCA_038050625.1). Classification (NCBI taxonomy): domain Eukaryota; phylum Oomycota; class Peronosporomycetes; order Pythiales; family Pythiaceae; genus Pythium; species Pythium sp. MPC-2022a. Next base: position 11,497 of record JALBZB010000057.1, read on the forward strand.
TATGAGCTTGAGAGATCCAGCCCGTAGAGCTCGACCACGCAGTTGCCCATGAGTACGTGGTGCGGCAACGTGGCTTCGTTTGTGAACTTGGTGTTGCGCATGTACGTGATGTAGATGCCCTTGAGCGCGAGCTCCAGGAACGGGAACGGCATTTGCAGCGCCAGGTCGCGGATGCGCACGAACGCGAGCATGCACACGTTGTTGTTGAGCGACTTGGCCCAGAGCTTGAGCAGCGCCTTGAGCAGGCGGCGCGCGGTCTTGGGGCACGGCACCACAAACGGCATGTAGTTCGCCAGCTCGCGCAGCACGAAGAGCTGCACGTCCTGGCCCGTGGTCTGCTCCAGCAGGTAGCACGTGCAGCTGAAGAAGCGGCGGATCAGTAGCGCGTGCTTCTTCCACTTCTTCTCGTCCACCTTGACCTTCGACGCGCTCTGCTCGTCGTTGTCATTGTCGTCCTCAGCAGCGCCAGAGGACTGCACCACGAGACGCGTGAACGCCACGTGGGTCTTGCGGAACACATTGAGCATCAGACGGTTGTAGACCGTGCTGCTCTGGATCTCGTACATGATCTCGCCCTCCTTGTTCACGTCTGCGGCGTCGCTGGATCGGCACGCGTCGCTGAAGATCTTCATCATGCGACGCAGGGCGTTGATCGACGTCTTCTCGAACGCCTCCTTCTCGGCCTTGATCAGCATCTCCATACTCAGCGTCGTGCGTCCGACGCTCGGCGCTTCTTCCTCCGCGGCTTCGACCTCCATGCCTTCTTCGTTGTCGTCACCGCCGTCTTCCTTATCTTCGTCGTCGTCGTCATCGCCACCGTCGAACGCTGGGAATGCCGTCATGTAGCGCGGGTCGAGGGCGTCCTCGTCCTCCTCTTCGCTGCTGCTGCCGTCGTCGCCCATGTCGTCGTCGTCCTTCTCACCGTCATTGTCATCGTTATCATCACCGCCAAAGTCCGACGCGTTGTCGTCCGAGTCGAGGAAGTCAGCGTTGAGGAAGTCGTCGACGTCCATGTCGTCCATCATGTCCGGGTCCTCCTTCTTGCCCGAGGCCACCACGCCGTGCATCGCGATCGCGGCCTCGTTCACCTTCTTCTTCGTGGGGGCGTCGCTGTTGCGCTCGAAGCGGTTCTTCTTCTTGTCCTTCATGGCCTGGAACTTCTTCTTCTCATTGCGCTGCTTGAGCTTCTGCGTCAGGTGGCCCTTGGCGATGAACTTGGCCTTCTTCTTGGACGCGCCCATGGTGGATGTATCTGTTTGGCTATCTGTGTATGTGACTGTGTAGGTGGGTGTGGATGGATTAAGAGCGCGAGGGCGGCGTCACGAAGGCGTGCTTGCTTGGCAATGCGATGCGAATGACGGAGCTCTTTGGCTTTTCGCGGATTTCAATCACTGGTTGTTACTGTTGGTTGGAGGCGCAGCCTTTGGGCAAGAGCGCAATTAGAGTGGACCACATTATTGATTTGAACAGTCGACAAAAATTGCTGAAATAGTGTGAGCTACATGTTTATGATTCTATTGCTGTATATTTCAGAATATCTACACGAAATAGAATACAGTAATACCTCCACTTTTGTTTGGACTTAGCTTCCTCGCGTACATTAGGTATGTCTGTGCTCCATGGATCTCTCTACCAAGTCCGTAAAACGAGCTTTCGAAGTCGAATATTTCATTGAATCGCATTGGGATTCACTTCTACACATTGGCGGCGAAGGTGGCGTGCGAGGAACCTGCTTTGATGGTAGGTAGGAAGATTCATTTGACTCATTGCAAAACGCCGATAGCATTATATAACTCAACGAGTAAGACGGACCTCATGGGTTTGAACAATGCGGTCCAGACCAAGAGCTACAGCCGTCCTAAGAGATATGAACACAAATCGATCATTTATGAGTCCTACTGTAGACCTCTGTACGAGCTGCTCCCCTGATCTTTGCTTACGATAGTTTGTTTCCAGTCGTGGCCGAGGGCATCACGATGCTTGGTGGAACAGAGATTCTGCAGCATCTCGATGCAAACAATGGCTTGCACTACAAAACCGTTTTCGTGGTTGGCAATGAAGTTTAGTTTTAGCTCGTTCATTGCAGGGGTCATGTTGAAGTTCAAATGTCCGAGTACTATTGAAGGAACTGTCGAGACAATAACACTTCTCGTGTCAACACCTCTCACCATTCACAGTGCAAGTTGAATTACATGTTGATTGTCCATGTAACAAGGGTAACAAACTTTGTGCGAGTCTACTCTGGTTGTAGAAGGTTAAAACGCTCTTGCAAATCTCAAAGGCGATCCATGGTAAACAAAAGATTAACGGTGCTGCGTGCCAACACTAATCCACCAAAGAATACCCAGTGTGTTGCTGAAATCCTCCGCCTAGGAGTCTTCTTGTGAAGCCGTACTGACGTAGAGCGGAAGATTCTATGTGATGCAAAATGGTGCAACATCAGTAAGTACCTCTTGGTCAGACGGGGATATTTTTCAGATGGCATTGCTGAAGTTGAAGGCTCTAACAATAATAAGCCAAACCGCGATTTCAAGGGCGATACGTATTGTGTGAGAGCGTGTAGCGTACCAGCACGTACTTGAATTCTATGACCCATTATTGGACGCGATCCTGATTTTTCCACCAGCAACTATCCCCATCCTCAGGTGGGTCTCAGTCGCAGGAATACAAGAGCGCACCTGTCTGACACGCCAACTCAATGAATGGTCTGGGCTACTCCGAAGGTATTCGAGCTTCACGAGCCTTGCGTCTTCATTTTCCAATCCACGTTCTCTGACGAAGTGTCGGCGCTATGAAGACTTTCCTCACTCTGTTCACGCTGGCCTTCACGCAGTTGTCTTCACACTCAGCGTTTGCCCACGACTCGCCGCTGGATTCTGTCGCCGACCTGAGTCTGCTCAAGTCCGAGTTCCTCCTCTGGAAGGCTTCGCCGGCCGGTCGAGATGCCTACAAGAACGGATACATCCCACCAACCTCCAGCACTTCTATCCGCAAGCTGACGTCCGCGCGTGATGAGACAGACGAGAACCCAACTTCTGAGAAGCTCGGGCGATTTTCTGAACGCCAAGGCGATCGTCGCACAGCTCCGCGAGAAACAGCTCAAGGCACAGCTCTCACTCGAGATCCCCTTTGCGCTCCTTACCAAGGATGAGTTTGCGGTGCACGTCAAGAAGAACCGCTACCAGGCGTTCCGCGACGCCATGGAGAAGCGGATCGTAGCCCAGGGGAACACCACGTTCTGCGCTCTTCAAGAGCAGTCCGAAATGGTATCCATATCTGCATCGTCAGTCACTGCTAGTGGTCGCGACCTGGAAGCCGTTGCTGGATGGGTGGTCGACGCGGACTGGCAAACCAAGGGCTGTGTGACTTCGGCCAAGAACAAGGACAGCTGCGGCGTCTCGACCGTATTTGCGAGTGTCGGGGCTCTCGAGCCGGGCTACTGCGCTGCATAAGGTCCTCTTATCCAGCTCTCGGAGTAAGAGGTCGTGAGCTGCCGAATTGGCACTGACGTGTGTGAAGGTGTGTCCAACACGGACATACCCGTACGTGTCAGCCAGTGGAGTGGCACAATCGTGTCGCCGCTAGGAGGACGACAAGTTCCAGCCTACCACGATCAAGCTTGGCACCAAGTTGTACGGCGGCGGCATCTTCCCAAAGCACGAGAACCTCGAAGTTGCGGTCCGCCAGCGACCCGTAGCCGTCGGCATCCACGTGAGCAACGCGCTCTTTCAGTACTGCTCGAGCGACGTGCTCTTGGGCGACCAGGAGGTGTGCATCGCTGGGTACGAGGACCTCTCGGTGCTTATCGTCGGCTTCGGCACGCTCGACGGCGTGCCCTACTGGAAAGTTAAGAACCAGGACGGTCCGTCCTGGTGCGACGAAGGCTACATTTACATTGAGCGCGGGTTCCAGGGCCATGAGTACGGCGCGTGCGACATCGAGAGCTACGGTCACTACCCGATCTTCGTCGACGACTCAAACGCCGCGGTGAACAAGCGTTGCGATGGTGTGCGGTACGGCGTCGAGCTCTTTGGTATCACGATTGGAACGTCGTTCAGAGTGTGCAAGGCCGAGCACTACTGCGATGTGTGCCGCCAGACCAACAACTGCATCGGGTACACATGGAACTGGCCGTCGCAGTCCTGCCAAGTCCATCGCAGCCGCTGCCCGACGGCACGCCGTACTTTCGATCGAGCACGAGTTACAAATGCCAGGCGATGCAGTCAAATGTCGATTTCGCCGGCGCAAACCTCCGCAGTGTCGAGAGGACGCCCGTGCGGGAGAACTGCTGTGGGATCTGTCGCGTCACGGACTACTGCGCCGCGTTCACGTGGACGAGCTACAACGGTAGCACCTGCTGGCTCAAGAAGACCGAGTACAGCGTGGCTTCAAGCGCCGGAGCGGTCTTGGTGATAGTACACGAAAGCAAATCTCTAGTCTCGTTCATTCGCTATGGATCCTGCAGTCTCTATGACCAGTTCCCCAAGTGTACGAGGATATCGTTTCGCAGCCAGGCTCTTGATCCAAACTATGTGGTTTTGCTCTGGAAAAGTCGCGCGGTCGTTATATTTCTCTCCAAAGAAAGCAGAGCAGACTGGCAACTAACCGGCCAGTCTCTTCACAGTCACAGCACGCTCAAGCCTGTTGCTTGTTTCACTCCTTCAAAGCGCCTCGCGTGAGCTCAACGGCTGCGGTGGCACAATGACGACCAAGTCAGCCAAGAATGACGAGTGCGTGCGCGTCATGGTGCGCATCCGACCGAGCAGCAACAAGGAGAAGCAGGACGGGCGCCAGATCGTCGCGACCGCCAACTTTGAGCGTGCCGAGGTGTCGATCGTGAGCCCCGCGGCCGCCACAACCGAACCCCCAAAGTCGTTTACGTTCGACGCCGCGTTCGGCTGCAACTCGACCCAGCAGCAAGTGTACGACGCCGCGGCGACGGCGATCGTCGAGGCCGTGATGGAGGGCTACAATGGCACGATTTTTGCCTACGGCCAGGTACAGAACAGAATTCATCCCAAGTGACTAAGGTCCCCTCTATGGGTTACCAGAATCTGAACAATGTTGTTCTATTGACGTGGTGGTGTAGACTGGCGCTGGTAAATCCCATACGATGGAGGGCTACGGCGACCAGCCAGGGATCATCCCGAACTCGTTCAAGCACATCTTCGACAAGGTGAGATCGACACTACGACTACTACCAATCAGTTCATACCCACCAACCAGCGAGCCTCACCTTCTAGTCCATTATGCACTTGTATTATAATAGGTCGCGATCTCCAAGAACAAGCGCATCCTCGTGCGCGCGTCGTACTTGGAGATCTACAACGAAGAGATCCGCGATCTGCTCTCGAAAGACCCGAAGATGGGGCTCGACCTCAAGGAGAACGCTGACTCGGGTGTGTACGTGAAGAACTTGACGGCTCAGGTCGTGAAGGACGCCGCGGAGATCGACCACGTGATGCAGACGGGCAAGAAGAACCGCAGTGTTGGCGCGACGCTAATGAACCAAACGTCGTCGCGCTCGCACTCGATCTTTACGATCGTCGTCGAGTGTCTGAGCGAGAATGGCGTGGACGGCAAGGATCACGTGTGCGTGGGTAAGCTCAACCTGGTCGATCTCGCCGGTAGCGAGCGGCAGTCCAAGACGGGCGCCACGGGCGACCGTCTCCAGGAGGCCAACAAGATCAATCTGTCGCTCTCGGCGCTCGGGAACGTGATCTCGGCGCTCGTGGACGGGAAGTCCAAGCACATTCCGTACCGCGACTCGAAACTCACGCGGCTGCTGCAGGATTCGCTCGGCGGTAACACGAAGACCGTGATGATCGCGAACTGCGGACCGGCGGACTACAACTACGAGGAGACGCTGACGACGCTGCGCTATGCGAGTCGCGCCAAGAACATCAAGAATAAGCCCAAGATCAACGAAGACCCCAAGGACGCGATGATCCGCGAGTTCCAGGAAGAGATCGAGGAGCTCAAGGCCAAGTTGTTGGCGATGGAGCAGCAGGGAGCAGCTGCCGGTGGGGGTGGTGGTGGAGGAGGCGGTGGGGACGGTGGGGATGGCGGCAACAATGGCATAAACGCTGTGCCTGAGATCGTCGAAGTCGAGAAGATCGTCGAGCGGATCATCATCGAGAAGGGCGTGAGCGAAGAGGAGGCCAAGGCGATCGCGGACAAGGCGCAGCGCGAAAAGGAAGAGATGCTCAAGACCGCACAGAACGAGATCGCGCTCGTCGCCAAGGATAAGGCGCTCGCCGAGCACAACAAGCGCGAGGTCGAGCTCCAGCTCGAGCGCGAGCACAAGCAAGCGGAAGAGCTAGAGAAGCAGCAGAAGGCGCTTGTCGACAAGCTCTCGTCTTTGCAGGCGAAGCTACTCATCGGTGGCGAAATGATGACGAAAGCTGCACAACAGGAGGACGAACTGCGTCGCACCAAGCTCGAGCTCGAAGAGCGGAAACGTCAGGAGCTCAAGCTCGCGCGCGACCTCGCCGAGCAGGAAGAGGCGAATCTCATGCACGAAGAGAAGTACCAGTCGCTGCAAGAAGAAGCCGAGGCGAAGGCCCGGAAGCTCAAGAAAGTGTACACGAAAGTGAAGGAAGTGCTCGCGGACATCAAGCACATGGAGAAGGCCCACGGTCGCGAGCGCGAGGACCTACTCGACACGATCCGCCAGCTCACAGCGCAACTCAAGCTCAAGACGCTCATCCTCGAGTACTTTATGCCCCCCGAAGCGATAAACTTGCTCGAGAGCCGCGTGCGCTGGAACGACGAAGAGGACGACTACACGCTCGACAAGCTGGAACTCGCGGGCAACACGCTGCGCCCGCGCCAGCGTCCACCGTCGGCGAGTGGACTCAAGCGTCCCGAGACATCGTCCGAGGGCAAGAGCCGTAAGAAATACGTGTCCCCCGATCTGGACGACGGCATGGAGGAGGACGAGATCGCGCTCGCAGAAGAGATGGAGCTCGCGCGGAACCCGTTCTTCGTGTACGTCTCGGACGACGAAGGCGATGGGTACGCGCCAGCTGCGAGTCGGAAGAAAGCCGCAGCTAGTGGGGGAGCGAGTGGCGGAGGGTCAGGCTCGAGTCGCCCCAAGACCGCAAAGAAATCGTCGCGCTCGTCTTCCTCATCTGGGTCCAAGAGCAGCAACTCCAAACGTCCGGAGACTGCGTCGTCGAAGCGGCGAAGTGAGAAGTAGTGTGCCTTTTGGTGATAGAGGTGGGCGGGCATTTAGAAGACACAATGGAAGCAAGTATTAAGTAAGTGACCGGAAACTGAGAGGAGTGTTACTGGTGGTGCTCGCGTTCGGCGTCCAAGGCCTGCGCTCGTTCCTGGCGGAACACTGAAAAAACTGAGCCTAGGGACTCGAATACTCCGACAAATACCCAGCTGACGATATCTTGACCATTCGTTATGCAGCGTTTTAGACCCAACATCAAGTTGTTTACCATCGGATGGGAGAAATCGGGTATTTGAACCTTCAGCTTCAGTATTAGTTGCACGCAACGTAGTGACAGTGAAGATCGATAAGAGGTCGGGGTAGGTAGTCACACTCGATGCGATGGAGACAGCAAATTCGGGATGTATTACCGACGTTTTCGACGACATGCATTTGCTCCATAAAATGGGGTCCACATAGTGTCGATTTACTTTTCTTTTATTCTACATTTACGTGGACCACCCTTTTTGAAAGCACTTAACGACACTTTCGACAAGGATTTGCTTTTCGCCTGACCACTTGGGTGTTAGAAAAGCTGCAATTTTGCCCAATTGGCGGGAGAGACTGGAGAAATTTGAAAGTCAAAAGCGATTTCTATGGAGCACGAAACCCCAAGCAAACACAGGCAAACAAACCCCAAGCAAACCAAGTCTCTTCAAGGACAACACTTCAGGAATACAGTACAGTACTTGTACTGAACCAAGCTGCTCTCCGTCACATTGCGAACATGTTCTCAAAAAGACACAGTCCTTGCGATCGCGATCGTTCTCTTTTTGTTTGTTTGCGTCCGATGCCTTCGGCTTTAGCGCTAAAGCCAAGCTTCCCACACATTTGCTTGAGGCTGTTTGTATCATAGGGGTGTGTGGTGGGAAACAACTCCAAATAATTTGCAGCGCACATTTGTTCAGAAGGAGTCAGGTGCACTCGCGAAAGAAAGGGGATTGGGGTTTATGATTGGTGAAAAAGGCGAATCAAAAAACAAGATGTGGTGTAATTCGCCTTTTCTGCCAACCATAATCCACCATTACTTTTTTCATCCAATTGAATCGCTTAATGTCGCTTGCTGGGGCTGCGGTTGTGCTTGAGCTTGTCGTTGCGTGCTTGTGCAAAGCCAGGGAGTGAGTAATGATCCGTCTGCCCAGCTCCTATTGTTGGCCCGATACTGGAGCAAACTGCCCAAACAAGGAAGCAGTCGAACGTCCAATTGTGTGGATGGCCAGGAAACGAATCCTGCGCATACAAAAGTCCATACAAACCGTGGATTCCCTCTCCCTGTCTGTTTTGTGCTTCGGTTGCCCGCAAGAACCCAGCAAACAAGACAAACAAGACCCAGCAAAAGCCAACAAGCGCGCAAATAAACAAGCGAGAGCGATTACCAGCAACTGTCAGCAAAGGCGCGGGCACCCCAATATTCGCAGACAAGCAAGGACGGCACGCGCGCGCGACCAACCTGCTCTCTCTGCCACTTGCCGGTCCGATCGATTCTAAAGCAGCAGCGCAAGACCCCACACATCACCACGCAGTCTCACCTGCGTCCAGTTGTCCACGCACATACGCCAGTGTGGAGCCACAACTTTAACAACAAGTGTCCAGAAACCACCAACAAGTAAGCACAAGACAAACAAGCAAGTGCGCGAACAACAACGCAAGCAAGACAAGCAAAGCCCAAGGCAACCCTGTTTTATTTTTAGCTTCACATTATCCGATTTAGCCTGAAAGTGAGCGAGTATGGGCGCCGCACTGGTGAAGCGCTGCTTCATGGGCAGCGACGACAATGGAGACGCCAAGTACGTCGGGACGTCGTCGACGAGACATCACAGCCGCTCGTACGGCCCGCCGTCCAAGTCCCGCAGCAGCAACAGCAATAGCAGCAATAGCGAGAATGCCGCGTCGCTGAACGCGCGCCGGAGCCGCCAGCTGCGCCAGTTGGAGCTGCAGATGCAGCAACTCGCCAAGCAGCAGTACCAACAGCAGCAGCTTGCACCGCTGGTGCCGAGCCCCGTGGACTTCCACTATGGACCGCCGCGCAGCTCCCGCAAGAGCGGGGCGTCCGCGCGGATGATCGCGTCGTCGTCGGCGTCGTCTTCGGCATCGCACACACCGCACTCGATGGCGTCGTCGTACTCGACGACCATGTCCGAGAGCTCGTTCGTCGGCTCGCACAGCTGCGGAGGTGGCGGTCGTGGGAGTGACGCGCAGCCGCAGGACGACGAGATCCTCGACATGGTCATGGCGAGCGCCGGGCTCGCGTTCCACCCGACGCAGCAGTGGAACCGCAACGCCGGCCCGCCGCGTCACCAGCACCAACAGATGCAACAGCCACCATCACTCTCAACGTCATTGCCAGCAGCAGCGCATCATACCCAAGCGTACCTTCCCGGCTCAACCCCGACGCGTCCAAGTGCGATCACGCGTCGCGGGTCGATGAACGCGTTCCGCAGCCTGCTCCCAGACGCGTACTCGCTGCAGGAAGTGCTGGGCACGGGCACGACGTCCACGTGTTACCGGTGCGAGCGCCGCGCTGACGGCGCCGTGTTTGCGTGCAAAGTGATCGACAAACGGCGGCTCTCGTACTCATCGCAGAAGCGCCACGACATCGCGTTCCAGCTGCGCCGCGAGGTTGACGTGCTCAAGCGCGTGAACCACCCGAACATCGCCAAGCTTGAAGAGGCGTTCGAGAACGACGCGTACCTGATCTTGATCATGGAGCTGCTCGACGGCGGCGAGCTCTTTGACGCCATCGTCGAGAAAGGACGTTTCTCTGAGCGGGAAGCGATCCAAGTGGCGCGTGCCGTGCTCTCGGCGATGCAGTACATGCACTCGCTGGGCGTTGTGCACCGCGACCTCAAGCCTGAGAACATGCTGCTCGCCGTGAGTCCCAATGGCGAAGAAGAGCGCGATGCAGACGGCAACGAGGTGCTCATGGTCAAGATCATTGATTTTGGCTTTGCCAAGTTCATGGCGGGCGAGAACGCGACGACGACGTCGTTCCTCGGCACGGGCGGGTACCTTGCGCCGGAGATTCTGATGCACCACCCGTACACCTCGGCCGTGGACATGTGGGCGTTCGGCGTGCTGCTATATTTGCTGCTCTGTGGACGGGTACGTCCACACCCACCCACCTTGTTGTGCTGCCTGTTCAGGCTGGATCTCTGAGACTCATCATTGTTTTTCCCCAATGCTCTCTGTGTTGTACGCCCCTGCAGCTACCGTTTGCTGCGTCGACCCACCTGCGGCCGAACCAGAAGATCACGTCGCTCTACCGGCTGACGTTCCCGTCCAAGTACTGGCAGGACGTGAGCCCGGAGGCGAAGGACCTCGTGCAGGGGATCCTCGTGCTCAACCCGCGCAAGCGTCTCACCGCAAAGGTATGCTACACACATGAATCTATTGTCAGGTCCGCAGTGTTGCTTTGAAGTGTTGTCACTCATATTACTTCCGTTTTCCATTGTGCATTGAATTTGTAGGACGCACTGAATCACGTGTGGCTGCAGTGAGTGGTATGTGGAGCCCAACCAAGATCTTTATTAATCTTATTTATTAGCAGGAGATGGTGGATGGACAGTGTGCACAAGTAGACGGGAGAGAACCTGGGGATGATGAGTGAAGAGGTATTAGAAACAATGTCCAAGCACCAATGCCATCTGAAATGAATCTTACAATTTGCTCTTGCCTGCTTTCAGCTTTGCTCACAAGCGGCATTGCCTTGCATCATAAATTAACCCCTCGTGATGTGTGTGAACAAGGCTTTTGAGAGCGATGGATGCATCGTTGGGAATGAATTGAATGGTAAAGGAGTGTTCAGATGTTCCTGGAACCGTGATTAAGTGGGGTATCCTGTTGTATGAAATGTATTGATATGCAAATTATTCCATGAGATGAACGTATAAGCAAGCACCTGACATCACTGTGAACGCGTCACTCAAATGTGTGTTGTGAGAAACAAGCAGGGCATCCGACCTCCACGTCTAACAACGATAGGTGCCATCTCTCCAACCACCTCAGCGCTTCAAGTGGTTCACGTAGCGCAGGCCGAGCAGCGCCATGAAGCGGAAGCAGACGATGAGCACGCCGATGATGAGCGTGTCGCGCGCGATGTTGTCGTGTTTCATATCGAACGTGCCTTCGATGTACTCCTTGAGCGTCATATTCGCGTACGCTGGCGGCGTGTTCGTGAGCGTCTCGCAGCCCAGGTAGTGGTGCTCGGCACGCTTCGCAGGGTCCTCGGGGCACTCGGCAAACACGAGCGACGCCAGGATCGAGATGCTGTACGTCGGCGGCGAGATGTAGTGGATCCACTTGTACCCCGTGGGGATGTTGCCCGCCGGCGGGTTGAAGCCCGCGAAGAGCATGTACATAGAGCTAAGCAGCGAACCGATGATTGACGCTACTTCGACGCTCGGCAACAGGTACACCATCAGCTGGCCGATGTATACCTGGAGCAGCACGTTGAGCGCGACGATGAACCAGTAGTAGAAGAAGCGTTCATAGCCTGTGAAGCCCACGCTTGGGTACAGGATGATCGAGAAGAGCAACGTCGACAAGAACACGTACGGGATCTCGGCAATCGTGCCGGCGATAAAGTACCAAAGCGCATTGTACGTCTGCGATGCGCGCTCACGGTAGAACGCGGTGCGCTCTTCCGCGGCGACTGGCATGACGGTGTTGAAGCCAATGAGTCCGAGGAACATCGTGCTCACAAACACGAGTCCGACACCGGAGTTTGCACCGCTGAACGTCGTGTAATCGGTCCCCTGGTAGATGATACCAAAGATCACACCGAGGATGACACTGATCATGAGGCGCACGAGGTTGTACGTCGGCGTGCGCCAGTACATGAGCAGGAAGCGCGAGCAGAGCATGTGCAGCTGCGTGGTCGCACGAGATGCACGCTTGTTGCCGAACGTAAGCTCGGGCAAGTAAGGCGACGGGCGGGAGACGCCGTCCTGGTCGAGGTCTTCTTCCAGCAGTGCCTTCTGGTCGCTCTGCGAGAAGTAATCAGAGTAGTCCAGCGGCTTTTCATCGCCTACTGTCTTGCTGCCCACGCCCGCGCCGATGCACTCGAGCATCCACGTCGCTGGGTTGTACCCGGGGCGGATAGGCTTCACACCAGGGACAGACTGGAAGTAGTCGATGAGCTTGGATGAGTCCTTGCCGAGCTCTCCGAAGAAGACGGTGCGACCACCGCGCTGGAGCAACAAGAGCGAGTCAAAGAGGTTGAACACTTCGGTGCTCGGCTGGTGGATCGTGCAGATGACGGTGCGTCCAGTGTGCGCGATCTTGCGCACGCCGTTCATGATGAGCTTTGCTGAGCGGGCGTCCAGACCACTTGTGGGCTCGTCCATAAATAGGATGCTCGGGGACGCCGCGAGCTCCACGCCGATCGTGACGCGTTTCATTTGCTCTGTGGACGATCCACGGATGATTTTGTCCGCGATTGGCTGCAGCTCGAGCAGCTCAATGCATTCGTCAACCGACGCATGCTTCTCGGACGTTGGGACGCGCGCGTCTTGACGTAGCATCGCAGAGAAGGTGAGCGCTTCGCGGATTGTCGCTGAATCCGAGTGGATGTCCATCTGCTCGCAGTACCCAGTACATCTTCGAATCGCGAGGTCCGTGGCGGGGAAGCCGTTGAGCAGGATCTTGCCGCGGATTCGTCCACCAGTCTTGCGTCCAGCGATGACGTCCATGAGCGTCGTCTTGCCCGCACCAGACGAGCCCATGAGCGCAGTCATCGTGCCTGGAAGCGCGAACCCAGAGACGCCCTTCAAGAGATCGATCTCGTCGTCCTTGTTACCACCAGGGAGCGGCACGGAGTACCAGAGATCCTGGAATGCGAGCGCCACGGGGATGATACCGCGACGGTTTCCGTCGATCGGGATCGTGACCGTAGAACCCGAGACCATCGAGCCGGAGGAACGCCCCTGTGGAAACTCATTCACTAGTGGCTCTTGATGGCTCACCTTGGGGGTCTCCGGTACCTCGACATAAATGTCCTGGTCCTCTAGATCCGTTTGCACGACCGTGGTGTTCTCTGGACTCTCGTAACGCTTGAACTCGAGCGCCAAGTATGCGATGAAGACCAAGAAGATGTAGCCAGCGATGAAATAGATCCAGGTGTAGTAGATCCACATCGTCTTGCTCGGGAGATTAAAGAGACTCAAGCTGTACTCGCCCACGGTCATCCCGCTGAATTTCGTGCAGTAGTCCGTGCCTTTGTACGTACACACTTTGAAGCGCGACGCCGTGTATTGGTTCACGCTCAGTGCGCGGATGCACCACTGGAGCGGATTGATCCAGTAGACCCAGATGAAGTAGTCGGGGATGTTGTCTTTCGAGATGAGGAAGCCGCTAAAGAGCATGAAGAAGAGGATCGAGACCATCATCGCCGGCTGCGCGATCGTCAAGTTCGGCGCGATCGATGAAAGCATGAAGAAGAAGCTCGTGAACCACATCTGGCACAGGAAGAGTGTCAGCAGGAACACGATGAAGCGGTCCACCATGTCGACGTAGCCGCCCATCCAGTACACCACGGAGCCGAAGAGCAGCGTCTCCATGATGCCAAACGGGATCGTGGTCACCGAGGATGCCAGCACGTACGCGGACGAGCGGAAGAAATTCGAGCCACGCTGCTTGTAGAACACCGAGCGCGCGGCCATGAACGTCGGCACCTGCGACGCCTGCCCCATAGAGAGGAACATGGCGCATGAGAAGAGCAGACCGAGCACAAGCTGCGCGTTCGTGTCAGTCATTTGCCAGAACGTCGAGCCGTAGAGCACGCCCATGACGATTACCATAACCGCTCGCCCGATCAGGAACGCTGAATTGCGCAGCGTCAGTTGCATCTGGCGCTGTAGCAATACTTGCAAGTCTTCCATGAACGTCTGGCGGAACGCCGTATGGGTCGACGTGCTGATTATATCGGAATGCGCCGCCGGCTTGTCCAAGTACTGAAGCGTCTCCTGGAAAATGTCCGAGGAGCGGAACCGCTCGGCATAGTCTGCCGGGTGGAACGGCACCGACTTGGAGTGCGCGCCACGTGCAATGTACGCGTCCTGCTTGTCTGTGCCCAAATCAAGCAGGAAATCCGCAACGTCGCGACGAGGCGGACACGTAAAACCAAAGTCTTCAAAGTACGGGAGCGCCTCCACTCGCGGTCCGTGGTACATGATGTGGCCGTCGTTTAGAATGAGCACATCGTCGAAGAGCTCAAACACCTCGGGCGACGGCTGCAGCAGCGAGATCACGACCGTCGTCTTGAAGTTGAACGCGAGACTCTTGAGCGAGTTGACGATGTCGAACGTCGCCGCCGAGTCGAGCCCCGTGCTGATCTCGTCCATCAAGTGAACTTTCTTCAGCCCAAACGACATTTCGCCCGTGGTGACGCGCTTGCGCTCTCCGCCCGAGACGCCTCGGAGCATCGCGTCGCCCACAATCGTGTCCTTGCAGCGGTCGAGTCCGAGTTTCTTGACGATAAGCTCCGGCGCGTGCGTGTGATGCGCAGTGACCACCTTGAGGGCGTGGTCGTGATGCTCCGCGGTGCAGTTGGTCAGCGCCTGGATCGCCCAGGGCTCGAGCCCTTTCCCCGCACAGCATTTGTGCGCAAACTGGAACGTTTCCAGCACCGTCATGCGCGCGTAGTGCTGGTCCTTCTGGTCGACGTAGCCCACGAACCGCGGCAAGTAGCTCAGCAAATCGGCGCGATCAATGTCGTTGTACTTGATGTCGCCTGAAAATTCGATTGTCTTGTCCATTGGGAATCGGCCGCTGAGGATCTTCATCAGCGCGGATTTGCCCGAGCCAGGCTGGCCGAGCACGAGCGTGATGCGCCCGGGCTTGAAGACGCCGCTGATTCCTTTCAGGATCTCCTTGTTGACGACCTTCGGCTTCGAGCAGCACTGCGTGAGTCCGCGCTTCAGTGGAGTCAGCAGGTTGGGCACTTCGGGTTTTCCAGAGGACGTCTGCGCCAAGTGGGCCGTGATGCGCAAGTCGCGGAAGCGAACCTCCATGCTCGGAATCGGAGTCCCTAGCGCTTGCTCGACCACAGCAGCGAGTGTCTCGTTCATCGCGTTCACACCGCCTGCCATCAGCGCATCGGCACTGGACATGTCGTCCTGCGTGAGTTTCAACGCGCCATGCTCGTAACGGCTCTTGGCGCGCGACGGGTCGTCCACGATGGAGAAGCTGGAGCTCGAGCGCTTGCTGCTGAAGCGCGGCAGGTGCTGGTGACTGGGCATCACACCGTGGAGGATCTCCGGCGCGACGTCATCGTTCTCCTCCTCGCCGAGTAAGGTCTTGTTGTCCAACATGATGGGACAAGGAGCTCTTCAGTCTACAAGTCCCAATTGCGTGTAGGTTTCTCTCCGAACTGGTTCGTTCTCCTTGCGATAGAAAACGACAACTGAGCTCCTGTAGCTAACGAGCGCAGCAGCAATGGAGGAAATGGTCACGAAGGATCACCGTCGGTGTGTGGCTGCTGGGAGGCGTCGGGCGGTTGCGAAAAACAAGCAAAAGATAAAATCAAGATCGGTGTGAGAGCGAACTTGATGAGGCTCTTCCAAGAAGATGGGTCAGGTTTACGCCGGGCACATTGGGACAAAGAAAGGACGGATCATTATTAGAGAGAACCCACCGGAGGCAGGTAAACACATGCATCCAGCTACTAAAAGAGGGATTTTGCCTGTCTCAAACGTCGTCTCATGACAAACATCCAGCCAATGCGGAGCCCATTTAGAAGATAAGAAGGCTGGCCTCATAATCATTCGGATTGTTCCCATACACAACTCTTCGACTGCTGTATGTCATACATACTTCATAATTTAGCAACTATCTTTCTGCTTCATCCTTTAACTCTTCTCACTTTGAGAGAAAGCATAGTCGAGAAAGACCGACTTACTCAGCTTCCACAAAAACGGGCGGCAGTTTGCGAGCTGATACAAGTGCCAGCATTCAATAGTTAATAGATGTGTGGTGTACGTGAGTCAAACGTTGTTGGTGGGCAAATTTCATCCATACTAAGTACCGGATACACCTCTGGAAACATGCAACCGCTGCGAAGACAGGAGTTTATACGAGAGTAGAGCAGATTTAGTTGACCGCATAAACATTCTGATGACTCCAATTCTCTAAGCAGCGAGCCTCTGGAAGTTGTTACACTGACACTTGACGAAAAATTCCTTATCTACGACTAATTGTATTTCGGTTGTGCACACACACCATGCAGAACCAGTTTACCCGGCTCCTAAGAACTGAATACTGAAGCGAAAGGATATTGCTGTGAGCGATTGCTAGCGTTCGTGTAATGTACTGGACGGGCAATTCTTACAGCACTTGCGCACACTTGGTAGTATATAAGCTGACTGCTGGAGTTAGACTAAATATGCGATAAAAGTGACTACTTTAACCCAGGTGCGTGCGTGGTAAACTCAGGTTTGTCCGGATACCGGTATCCGGACAAAACCTCAATGTTTGTGAAGTTGAAGATGCCAAAAGATTTGCCATTTTTCACTTTTCCAGCGTTTTCATTGGCCCAGACACCAAACAGTGATCCTGGCTCCAGTTACCGCCAAGTCGATGCACACAGGATTACTCTCTGTTGCCGCATGTGAGGCGTTCGCGAGAACCTGGCTAATCAACGGAGCCACCTGCTCTTCAGCATCTTTTATCGCAGAGCATGCATGCACATGCAGCTTTCTTCATAGAAAAGCATGCTCCGACTTGTTCAAAAGTGTGCACGCGTGTTGTGCTATGCCACTTGCAGGTTACAGGTTGACTCAGCGTTCCGGCGCAATCGGCGAGTCTTACTATTGTTGCTGCACCCAAACTGTCTACAGTCTATCGCCTGTCGCCTCAGTATCTTATTGGCTCATTTCTTTCTCCAGCGAGGCTTGCCACCTAAAGAGCCCAAACGCTTCTGTATGTTGAGTGAGGGTTCAGACCATGCGACGTTGGTGGTGCCTCTCTCCCTTTCGAATAGGCCTCGTAGCAGCAAGCCATTAAATAGTGAGGGTTCTCTCAATGTCAGGCACAACTCACTTTGCGGCGTCCCCACGAGCCAACTTCACGCAAGGAAGTACTGTAATGTGTTTACGGCTGAAGTTCTGAGTGTTCAGCGATACGGGAAGTTGAGCAGGCTCGCTAGCTTGCTTGCTCGTTTTCGTTTGTGGTTTGCCCGACCATTTAAATTAGCCCGCATGACAGTTATGACAGTTTGTCGTCGACAATCTTTTTATCTTCAGATTTTAACCCTGGACTTGCTGGCCATGATAAACGCCAAAAGTGGTGTGTGTTGCATCATAAATCAGCGAGCCACCTCAATGATGGTTAGCTAGTACTATTTTACTATTATTACAGTGTTAAAAGTACTATTATATACAGAGTTTGTAAAAATTATACAACAACCCAGTGGGGTATTGACAACATATATAATGCGGATGGAAGCAAATTCTTTGAGTAAACAAATGCAAGTATTTTACCCATCTGTCCCCAAATTGAACTTGAGACAAATTAAATAAAATACCTTCTTCAAACCATTTACACATCGGTTTCTCACGAGAACGCGGATTTCTACGAGCCAAATAATCCAGAGCTTTCGTTTTTCCAGTCTGGCTCACCCTCCCAGAAAACGGACCGGTTCGGCCTGTTCGTCATCCAGGATTGGCTCACCCCCGCTGTCCAAGACGTTTTCCATGGCTCTGCTGTTGCTGGGGGGGGGAGGGAGGACTGTGAACTGAGCAACAAGACCAGAAGCTCACAAGTAGACAATACGAAATCGAAAATGGTGAAGTACAGCGCATACTTTAAGGAAAGACAACCAGTACTTTATTGTTGTATTCGTTTTCATTCCAAAAGCATAGAATAGATGCAAACTACAGTGTTGTTGGCGCTGCTGCTGTTGCTGGTCTTGCAGTCCGAGATCGCGCTCTCCAGCGTGGCTGTGAGGCTCGCTCCTTCAATGACCGTGCAGTCCTCAACTTTCTCCAGACCCTTGGAGATCGCCTCGACGCACTTGGTGTCTGCGCAGATATCGGTCTCACTGCCACCTCCGATGAAGGTGTTTTTGCACTCGACTCCAGACGTGATAGACAATTGGATCTTCGCGTTTACCAGCGTTTGGTCGGCGGTGCATTCCGCAGCACTCGCGGGCTCAAAAGTGGCGGCAGTGAGGAGAACGGCGACGGTGGCGGCGAAGAGAGTGAATGGCGTGGCGAACTTCATGATGGTCTTGGGGTTGGGAGCTTGCAACGAAGGTAACTGGTTGCTTTGGTGACAGTTTGTCGAAGGGTTGCTTGGGTTTTGTGCTGATTGTGGTGGATTTGAGAATGAAATGAACGTGGAAGCAAGCAAGTAGATGGTCTGGAGCAGAACGAGAAAGGAGCTGAAGAATCTGCTGAGTTAAATCGGAGACCTCGAGTGTGGTGGTGCTGGAGATGCACAGTTCACCACCCAGTTTCGCTGCTTGAGCCGAGGAACAACACGCCTATCTTCTCTGTTGAAATACCTCCATTTCATGGACCTGCCATTCTATTTTGTACTAGCCATCTCGTGTGGACGCCTAATAAACCTATCGTTTAAAAACTACCAACGTGATGAGAAGACATCGGAGGTAGACGCGTGCCTATAGGTTCGAATCAGTAGGGGACGAACTGAGGTTCAGCTCCAATAATAATAGCACTGTACCAAACGTTAATACTGTACGTATAGTCACCAGCAACACCGTCGCGGGAAATGTAGTTGGTCCAGAAAGCCACAGTCCAAGCACGTAAGTACGGCCAAGTCGTCGACTCGATGCTAATCGATGTCTATAGCAAGTGAGGTCCAACACGCGGTCCTCGCTCCCCTTGAGTTTACTTTACCTCTCTTACAGTTGCTGTTTCCGCACGTGATCATCAACAAAACTTATCCGTCACAACTGAACTACAGGTACTAAGAAAAATCCATCCGAAACCCTGGGTGTGGGTGGGATGCTTGCAATCGCGTGGTACGCTTTCGGTTTATTGGCCTAACGTCCATTTAAATCGACGTCTTGAATTGCTGGACAAAGTTGTCTGGAGCAGGAAGCCTGAGGATGGTGTTTTGTGATTGAAGGTCAGGTTGGAAACTGGGTGAAGGTCGATCAATCAACACGTAGCTCTACCATGAAATGGAACGTTTCTGGATTTTTTACGACTAACTTATACGTACTACAGCACTCACAAAACCCAAGTGGGTTCCGTCAACTGTTGACCAACCGAAAGAGACGGGAAACTATCGAGTGTTTAGGAATGGATCAGCCTTGCAATAAGCGTAGAGCATGTCTGACCAAGTACTGTATTGCTATGTGAGTTAACGTGGCGCGGGGGCGAAGACTCAGGCTCGAGTCGACAACGCATGACAGCAGAGAAATGAAGAGGGCTCTTTTGGCTTCTTCACCTTCGTCTGACCCCAACATCACTAGACCAAGCGGTCAGACATGCCAACGAAATGAGAGCAGCCAACACTGATGGAGTGACATCGAAAAGAGAATATTGACAGTAATCCAAAAGAGAGTGTATGCATTCTCGCCTTATCGAGCTGTCACGGCAAAGAGTGCCGTGACCGTCATCTGAACTACAATGAACCTAGTTTGTTGAACAAGGTGGGAGAGTTGAGCCATACTTGCCTTGGGGTGCAATTTACATGCGCATGGCGTACACTGTGACAATCAAAGCAGCGGTGACAGTGACTGCCGAGGTGCTCATGGAGGTCGCACCCGACGACGGCGTCAGAGTCGCACCAACAGTCGCAGCAGCGAAAGGAGCAGGAGCTAATGTTGTGGTGGTGGTAGTAGCGCTAGTGCTGGTGCTGGAAACCTTGCAGCCCACGATCGCCACCTCCAGTGTGTCCTTCATGCTCATTCCACTGATCGTGCAGCTCTCGAGCTTCTTCACGGCCTTCGTGATCACGTCGAGGCACTTGGCGTCCGCGCAGACCTCGGCCTGACTGGAGGTGGCAAAGTTGATCTTCTTGCACTCGGCAGCCGAGGTGATGGACATTTGGATCTCTCCGTTCGTGAGCAGCTGCTCCGCAGCTCATTCTACAGCACTCGCGGACTCAAATAAGGTAGCGAGCAGGGTGGTGGTGACGACAAGGTTGAAGATCATCGTGGTGAGCTTCATGGTACTAGGCGTGGCGAGAGGTCGTCGAGTGGGTGTTTGGTAGTAGCTGGCAGGGCTTCTTCAGCTGCGCTGTTTGAAGTAAAATTGGAAATGAACTCGATATGAAAGAAAGCATGAGCTGGTGACGCAAAGGAGAAACTCAAGGATATTTGAATGGCGTGTCTGGGTGTAGCGATCGAGACTGGTGCGGCTCTCAGCAAGGAGCGGTCACCTTTGCGGTTAACTGGAGATGCAAAGCTCGCACAGGCCATTCAGGCGTGGCATTGGTGGACAACTGACGCTCATCCTCATTTTTGAAGTGAGGTCCAATATTCCCTGCAGTTTGTCATGAAGAGCACTACTGATAAGAGTCACCTTTGACCTCTAGTGAGCACTCGTCTTGTGTTGGATGGAACAAGCAAACTGGAGCTCAAGTGCCAAAAACGTACATACAGTAGATGTGGTCGACGGCGAGGACGGGGCTGAACTCTCATTTTGGGTACATCAGTCCAGTGTTGCTGATTTGACCATTCGGCACTCTACTGTACCACTTCAATCCCATCGAAATCGAGCAATTGAAAATCCATCGACTCCAGCATTTCCGAGCGTGGGATGCTCGCACGTAAATCTGTGGCTCCTATTCTGTAATACTGAGCTACTTAAGTACCCTTCAACCGTTGGATCGTTGGACGACGAGGCTTGAGGCTGCTGGTTTGCGAGTGAAGGTCGATCGACCGATTTCAGACCTCGAAGCACTGGATTTTGTCGCGCCGAGTTCGACAACCAATATATCCTTTGGTCAACTGAACGGCAGATGACTGTCGAACGCTTAGGGTGCTTATCTCTTACAGCAGGGCCAATGCACACGGCCGCTGTCGACCATTCCTCACATTGGCTTTTTCATTGTGTGCGAGTGCGCATCTGAGCTCGGACGTGAACGCGTCACCGGTGCCGCAAAAACTTCCAAGATTGCAGGCTCGAAGAAAAAAGCACAAATGGCAGGAAAATAGAAAGCTAGAAAGATAGAAGCGAACTGTCTGTTGGCAATCACTTATACTTCTTGTGTCACTGCTTCGGTCACGCTGTCTCTGGCCGCGGGGGCTACTCTTCTCGGACCCTGAAGAGCACAACGACACGTGCAGTGGTTTGCCATGGTCGAATTTAGACTGAGCTCTCTCCACGCCCGTTTACAGGACAGACTCTTCTCAATTGTTTGATATGTTGTTCAATTAGCATTTGGTTGGTGGACCCACTTTCCACTGAAATTCAGGACTGGTAGACTCGACAAAATCCAGCCGCGTTGCAAACAGAGATGAGAGTGGGATGGCGGGCGATCGACCCTCACTCTCAGGTTTAGACCTTCACTCTTCAAGCATACATCCTCAAGTTTCGCGCACACGCCTCCGTTGCAACGTTACCGATATGATTCGACCCACCGATTGATTGGTTAAGGAGATTAAGCTAATCCAATAGAACGTTCACATAGAGTATCGCACGTTGCTAGTTTCCGTCATCCTGCGTCCGAAGCCTTCCAGTGGATTTTTTAATCGCACGGTTGTTGCGATGGATGAGGACTCCTGGTCACCACATCGTCAAATCAGCGCCAGTGAGGAAGGTCGCTCCAGCGACTGTGATGTTTAGGCTTAGTATTTAAACTCAAGCTGGTATGGGCTTCCGGTGAATGTAACCTGTTGTGTCAGGTCTCTCTCGTACGGTTTTGTGAACGACTGGGTAGAAGCAAGTGGATACTGTGTTTCACAGCTACAGCATCAGTAAATCGGCATTTCTATCAAATTCTTCTTCCAACTTGCGAGGATGTCCACTGATCCTACTCTTACTGAGTCTGCGTGGGTGAATTTGCATCTCTAGCAGAGCAGATCCAGCTCTTACCGACTACTTCTACTGCACACTGTGTGCTTTGGTAGGGTTCTCCTTTCTCGTTCTGCTCCAGACCATCTACTTGCTTGCTTCCACGTTCATTTCATTCTCAAATCCACCACAATCAGCACAAAACCCAAGCAACCCTTCGACAAACTGTCACCAAAGCAACCAGTTACCTTCGTTGCAAGCTCCCAACCCCAAGACCATCATGAAGTTCGCCACGCCGTTCTCCTCACTGCCGCCACTTTTGAGCCCGCGAGTGCTGCGGAATGCACCGCCGACCAAACGCTGGTAAACGCGAAGATCCAATTGTCTATCACGTCTGGAGTCGAGTGCAAAAACACCTTCATCGGAGGTGGCAGTGAGACCGATATCTGCGCAGACACCAAGTGCGTCGAGGCGATCTCCAAGGGTCTGGAGAAAGTTGAGGACTGCACGGTCATTGAAGGAGCGAGCCTCACAGCCACGCTGGAGAGCGCGATCTCGGACTGCAAGACCAGCAACAGCAGCAGCGCCTCTGCAACATCGACACCTACTACTGGAGCTGCTGCTACGGCTCCGAATCTATCGTCAGCTGCGAACTCCTCAACAATCTCGGTGACCTTGGTCGCTGCATCCGCGATTGTTGCTGTGTATGCCATGCGCATGTAAACTCAATTTTGAGGAGACATCGACATGTAATATAATCTAGTAGTACTATAGTATGTGCTGTACCAGGCACGTACGATTTGGTTGCCTCTTCGTGTTTGTGAAGGGTTTTTTGTATGCAAGCTCTGTAATGCGAAAACTAATACAACATCCAATTTTGTTGTTGATTGCCAACCTCTAGCGCGCTCACTGTTCTCTGAAATATTTAGTCATTTCTCAAACACTCGAGACGCCTGCCGTTCACTGCCAGTTGCTGGACAACAGGGTGAGAAGCGCATTTCAGTTGCGCGATGGTGAGTGACCAATCGGTGAACTAGACCTTGCCCGAACAACCTTCACTCCGCATCCTCACGTTTTGTGTCGAGGACAATGATGTCCAGTCAATCATTATCTGACCAATTATCGAGTCAGCGAAGGCTGGGCCATGGATACAAGTGATCAAAAATGGGTTTCTAACACAATTACAAGTATCCCGAGCGCTGTGGAATGTGTCTGTTTGGTGTTACATCACGAACACAGCAACAATAATACCACCATGAGAATATCTTGTTATTACGTAGTACTATACCGCACGTACTCGTTTCTGAACTCCAGTCGCCTGTGATCAACTGTTCGTAGCCATATTGACAGGGTACAACAAGTGAAGATGACGGATTAGTCGAAGCTCAAGATTCACCAAACTGTCAATCCTTCAAGCGCAGTTGTGCATTCACATTTTGCTCTGAACAGTGTCAAAAGATCTACGGTAGATGTATTAACTTTGCGCTCCTACCTCCAAATTAGCGCATTAGTTTATTTTACTTCACTACACAGCCTTTCTAATCAGACAGTCACTGAATGCAGCACCAGCGCTCGGTTCAAAGTGCCGGTTTCTATCTGTTCCGGACATTATTGTGCATAATTATCACGGTTGTAGTGATGTTTCTCGTGACGCGGGCACCATGAAGAGCTACATGTCTGCCGAAACGTGATGCATCTGGCTGCATGGGGCGGCGTCTCTTGGCTCCACCCGAAGACGACGACAACGATGACGAGTATGATGGTTCTTCGCGGTTTTGGGTCGCCTCAGGTCTGAACACTCTTCACTTGCACCGTGCTGCATGGGTCGCTCTAAGTCCCTCAGAAAGTACCAGGGTCTGTTGTTCAGTTGGTCTACGGTCAATGGACGTTTCTACGTCACGAACAGAAGCAACCGTCACTCCCGGGATTGTCTACATTCACTCACACATTGTGTTTAATTCGAAATGCAAACCGCGAGCGAATTCTATAGCGAATACTCACTCCGAGGTTTACTTTTGAGGGCTCATCAAAACTGGTTATTTAGCCTTGTTAAAACACTAGGCTAGAAATCAATGAGCTACCGTGTTCTGATACCATTGCCAAACGCACTGTACATATTTCACTGTATTTGCTCAGGCCTTTTGGGACAGCGATCAAACGCACTCAAAGCCATTCTTTTGCCATTGCGAACCATTTTGGACATACCGCCGGCTGTCACGCCAGTTGTCTACAACCTCCTCTCATCCATTTCCTTTGAAGCCTCAATTTCGGCCCATTTGGGGATGGAAAGTTTGTTGACAGCAGTGGTACATTGGACCGTCTCTGTTCTCTTCAGCTCAGTTCATTCTGCATGTGCAACTTGCAGTCGAAGTTTCTAGAAGGCAGCGATCCTCAAGCCAAGTTCCAGACAGTTCGATAGCAGTCTAGATCTACCGAGCAGTTTAGCCTCACAAGCGATTGCTAGCACGATCAATAGTTTGGAGATGAATTCACTTTCCATATCGCATCGTACAAGTGAACACACATTGTTAAAAAGTTGATGTTGAGTCTCGAGCGTTGAGTGCGCCTGCAGTTGTCCTTCGCATTTGTACCCAATTGCCATTGGAATAGCACACCGCCCGGGTGGCTTCAGAACTAGCTTTCGATACAATATTGAAGTGTCGGAAAACTAGTGTTTGCAGTACTGTAAATTCCATGCACCAACGCTTGGTTGGCACTCGGATTTCGCTGGAGATGACGGTTGGGGCCTCAATGAGAATGCAGAATTTAGCGTATACTATGCATTGCATGATACTGACTGATTGTAACCAGACGAAGTTGACCACCAAATCATGAACCAAGGCTACTGTCTCGCCAAAGTGGACAGATTTATCAGTTCGAAGGCTTGGGCTCCACACATCCAGCCACCCAAAGAGAGTGAGTGTAGTACACTAAATTCACCACCCAATAGGCTTTTACAGTCAAACGTACTGTAGCTTCTGTGATTCTGTATCCGCTGCAAAGAACCCATAGGGATGACTTTGCAGCAGACCCTAGAGGCCTTTGTCCATCAAGTTCATTCTCCAATTTGCGTTGTCCCGAGTACATCAGAGTATCTGAGAGGTCCCATTGTCTCCTCACCGCCTCCACTCCGATGAAGACGTTCTTCGTTTGGGCGATCGTTGTGCTTGCGCGCTCGACAGTCGCTCACGACGTAGTGTTTCCCAGTACTCCTTCTGAAGTAGTAGACCTCAGCCAGCTCACGTCCGAGTTTCTGATCTGGAAAACCTCACCGGTTGGCCAAGACGCTTACAAGAACGGGTGCCTTCCACTGGCCTCCAACAATCGAAAACTGACATCTGCTTATGGAGGCGAGAGTCCGACGTCCGAGGAACTCAAGCGATTCGAATAAGCCAAGGTGGTCGTCAAGCGACTCTGGAAGGAACAACCAACAGCAAAGTTCTCGGTTGATACTCCATTTGCGCTGCTCACAGAGGAAGAGTTCGCCGCGCGCGTGGCAGACAACACCGCCCAGGGCTCCACAAAACCAAGAGCGAACAATCTCCATCCCAAGAAAACGCAACTGCGCGCTCTCTTCAAGCCGCGACGCCGCCTCAAGTCAACACGTCTTCACCAGCGTCTCTGTCTGCTGTGACTTTGAACGAGACCAACGAAGTCAGCTGGGTTCCAGTTGTTGATTGGCAAGCAAAAGGCTGAGTGACTTGCGTGAAAGACGAGCGCTACTGTGGAGCCTCGACTATGTTTGCAGCCGTAGGGGCGATTGAGTCGGGTTACTGCGCGATCAAGGGTAGATCTCCCCCGAGCTTTCAGAACAGGAGGTCGTGAGCTGCCGCACTGTCAAGGGCGTATGCAAAGGGGTCTCAACCCAGGACGCCTTCAGTTGGATTGCTTATCTGAACGGCGGGTCTCTGCACTGAGGCGTCGTATCTGTACGCGTCAAGTAGCAAAGGGGTGCCATCGTGTCGTCGCTACGAAGACGACAAATTCCAGTGCAACAAGATCGAGCTCAGCGCACTACAGTACAAGTGGGCGAAGTCTAGTGACCATCAAGCTCTCGAGACTCTCGTGAATTCGTGGCCAGTTGCCTCAGAAATCTTTTTGGGACACTATTACTTCCAGTTCTACAAAGGCGGTGTGCTGATGGGAACCAATGACTACTGGACCGCGTTAGCTAAACCAGACGGCGCCATTCTCATTGTCAGATACAGCACGTACGATGGAATCCGAGTCTGGAAACTCAAGAACAGCTTCGGCACAGCATGGGGCGAGAATGGCTACATGTATCTCGAGCGCGGGCGGTCCCTGGTGTACTGGATTGGGATCTCCGTCTACTACCCAGTTTTTCTGCAGACACCGAGCTCTGCGAACTCTCTGCGTATTACCCCCACGGTATGGGATTGACTTTGATGGTGACGAACTCACAATCATATACACTCTAAAGAAGTCAGAAGACTGCGATCAGACGTGTCTGACGACGGATCGATGCGTTGGGTACACATTTTCGCGATATCTAGAGGGCTACAGCAACTGTAAGCTCTTCTCAAAGATTTCGGGGGAATCCATCGATCCAGACCTCAGTCTGAACTCAGAATTATCAGCGTCAACTTTTTCCAAGGCAGAGAGCATCCAGAAGTGCGGCGTGATCACAGACAACGTCGACTATCCTGGGAATGATCTCGTCAACACCGCTGCCTCTAGTGCGGAAGAGTGCTGTGATCTATGTAACCAGCAGACAGATTGCAACGCTTTCACATGGTCCTGCTACCTGAGCGACATGTGCTACCTGAAGTCGGAGCCGTTGGCGAACGGATCGCCGTATTTGCGATCTGGCATCGCCTACAAGTGCCAACCACTCCGGCAACACTTTGATGTCTCAGGTGACGACTTGATGGATGTCCAGGAGTCGGTGAAGGAGAACTATTGCGCGCGCTGCCGCTCAACCGCCAAATGCTCAGCGTTCACGTGAACGGACTACAGTGGAGGCACGTACTGGTTGAAGATTCGACCGAATTGGTTCACAGTCTTTCCCAAGCCGACCTATTCTTATGGGGCGTTTTCAACAATGGTGTAGCGCAACAGCGTTTCCTTCTTGTGGTTACCTTGATTACCAAGTTCTGCATCAATGCAGGTAGGTATTCCTTACGCCGCTTTGATCATCAATATATATTTGCTGACTATTAGAAGGACAAACAAAGAACTATTATAGATATTTTTACTCATAATACCATAAACGCTGGTGATCTATTACATTAACAGCTCCAACAACTTCAGTTCTCTCGCTTGCGAGGAGGGAGGTCTGAGCAAGCGGAAGCATTAATAGTGATACAAGATTAGGTTAAGACCGTGGGGAAGCCCGCCACGAAAAAGGTCGCCTTTGTTTTACACACTTGCTTGTACGTTGGCGGCAAAAGATACTGTATCCACGATGCTCCAATTTTGTAGCTACTGCAGGGTGCGACGCAGAGGGTTGAACGAATCTTCGTCCTTGGATGTCAAAACAAGCAATGACTCGATGTCTATGATTTTGTGCTCATGTGCTTCCAGCCGTCGGATTGTGGTTCTTTGCGATTTCATCGGGTATAAAGCGAATCTCACTTTCTGTGAAACGTGGACGCAATAATGGCCGACCTCGCCAGCACTTTTTGAAGAACTAGTGCTACAAAATGCATTGCGAAGCCATCTCCAATCTGGTCAATCACAACTAAGTTCCACAGATTTCCTTTCGTCACCAGGGGAGCCTACGTGAGTAAGCAACATTCGTAAGAACCGTCCATTCCATCATGCAACCTCTATGTAGAAAGTAGTAAGATTTTTTTTACATACATAATAATAAATACGCCACGGTACCTTTGGTCTCAGTCAACAGCTTCGGCACCATTTTGCGGACGACATCGAGATACCAGATACAAATGCTGTACATGCGTGTGATGTTGGTTGGTGGGCTGAGCTCTACTTCTAACTAACTCACTGCAGCGCGAACGTTGGGCCGACGGCTTCGTTCTCGCACCGCACGGCGATCAGCAGGATGTGCATGAGCCAGAACTCGAGCGTCGTGGCGCTGGAGCTCGGCACGAACCCTCCGAACGAGTTGCGACAGTACTCCTGGTTCTTCCCCGCGTGTTCATAGAGCCCCCAGCTGAACACTTCGCTCCAGATCTCGCGCTTCTCGACCGCAAACGGCGACACTGCAGCACTCGCTTCTTCCTCTTTCGGCGTTTTCTTTACTAGTCTTTCCGCCGGGTCGAGCGACCGGAAGAGCAGCATGAAGCCCGTGTCGATCTGCACGAGCGAGCCGAGCACGAGCGACTTGATCACCACGCCCTGGCCCGCGCGCTCGATCGTGCGGTAAAACACGACATTGTTGTCGTTCACGCGCTGCACCAGGTGGAACTGGATCGAGAAGTCCGTCTTGTAGATGCGGTTTGCGCCGGCCTCAGTCGACAGGATGCCCCACATCGTCGTCGCCACCTGCTCCGCCGTGAACGTAAACGTCTTCTCCAAAAAGAACTTCATCGTGTCGCCTTCGACTCTTCGTCGGTCGCGCCAGCCAAACACGCTCGCGCCGGTTGTCACATAGTTCTGCGCGTCTCGAAACTCCATGATCTCCACATACGCCTCCTTCACGATCTCCATGCACTCAGCCTCGGAAATTGGTTTGATCTGGATCACAGGGTTCATAGGATCGTTCACACTCTCGGATTTCGTAGTTGTACTCTGCAGTGCACCCGCTGCGATTGCTGCTCTCAGTGGCCCGAGCTCCGCAACGCGCGCGACCTCTTCCTGCTCACGGAGTTCTTCGTCCAGCAGAATACCCACGCGGGTGCGCGCCTTGGACTGCTCGGCCGCTAGTGTCCGCAGCGCCTCGTTCTCCATCCGCAGGTCGTCCTTGGAGATCGCCAGCTGCGTGTACTTCTCGCGCAGCGCTTCAAATGGGGAAAGCTCCAGCTGGTGCTGCGCCGAGTATTTCCTCCGGCCGTCGAGCACCGTCTGGAACTCGTCCTCGAGCTTCTCGGCCACTTCGCGGAGTTCATTGATCGTGTCCTATAGTAGTTTCGTGTTAGAAATTGAGAAAATAGTTAGAGGATTGGCTGAGTTTCTAAATTTGTGCTTCGAACCAGTGCTAAAAAACAAAATAGAGAAACTCACGATCTTGCGGTAGTACGAGCGCTTGACGAGCTGGCGCTGCTTGACGCGCTTCTCGGACTCGGTGAGCGGCGCAAATCCGTTGCGTGCGCGGCGGCGTCGCGATCCTGCATTATCACCATCATCATCGCCATCGTTATCACCACCCTGTTCCGCCGTGGCGCCGGCATCGGAAGTTGCTAAAATGGAGGTTCGCTTGTTCTGCTTCTGGATTTTGCCCGCTTTTTCTGCTCGTGATTTGGTTTTTGGCGTGGTGGTCGTCACAGCCACTGTCTGCTGCTGCTGGTGAATTAATTGGGAAGAAGAAGAATGCAGCGGTGGTGGTGGCGGCGGTGATACACTACTACTTGTGAACGAGAGCATCGCGGACGCCGCGATCGCCGACGTATCGTCCTTGTGGTGCGGGAGAGACGGGCGGGTGTTGCGGGTTGCAATCGGGAATTTCTGTGGTGACTGCTGCTGGTGTGCTGGGCCGGAATGGAGCTCCTGGATGATGCGGTTCATCGACAGGTCCTGCACTTTTGAGCGCTGCGTCTCGCGCGGTAGCTTCCTATAGAGAGGGAGCAGATAGATAGATATTAGGAATTGTTAACACACTTACCAGGTAGTCACTCACTAATACGAGTAGCACATGAACTCACTGCTGCGCGAAGAGGTCGAGCGACGCCATGTCCATTCGCTTCTGTGACACGGAGCTCTTCGCCACTGGCGGTAGCGAGTGCTGCTGCTGGTACTCGGAGGCGTCGCGCATCTCGACGTCTTCCTCATAGTCGTCATGCGCCGACGCGGCCGCCGGTACATTGAGCAGCTCTGTAATCTTCATCATGTTGAGACACGCAAGTTGCTTTCGGCTTGCTCGTTTTGCTTTGTGTGTGTGCTTGTGTGCTTGCTTGTTTGTTTGCGCAAGTTGTCGTTGCTGCTGTCGGCTTGCTTGCGCTTGTTTGCTTGTTGCTGCAAATCACCACTGGCTGGGGACGGCGGGGCACTCTGGACTGTAACGCTAAAAATAGTTGACTGACGCGACTCGACTCGGTGAGGACGCACGCTATCTGGCGCTGGCTTTCTTGTGCGCGCGCTTGCTTGTGTCCTTGCGTGTGACCTGTTCTGCTGCGGCGTGTTTGGGAAGTGAGCGAGCAAGCGAGTCGGCCAAAGCAAACCAGCAAACAAGCTCCACAACACACACAAGTGTGTTGGTCTTTCCCCACAACCCCACACATGATCAAGCGAACAAGAAAGCAATCATAAACATGCACAAGAGCACACGACAAACTGAAACTTCTTTGTCGGGTTCTGATCGAGTGGTTTTTGGCAGCTTGATTTATATCTCAGGTAAGAACATCGAGTTTCACAGGCAAATAGGAGTATGAGTTGATACAATCGAAAGGCAGATGCATTTATCAAAATACAAAGTATTAATTACTACAGGCTCCACAAAAAAGCCAGACGAGACGGATGGGTAGAAATCAGCCAAACTAATGTACACTCGGGATTGCTTAAAGCAAATTGTGTGCACCATCAATGGATGCCACACATTCACAGATCTGCAGATCTTCTCATTTTTCACAAATTTTGTTATTTCAAAAGGAAGCTTAATTTTTAAATACTGTTTTAAATACACGATCTCAAATGAAGATACGAAGCTCATCTATCTAGCTCGCGAGGGCCAGGCAAATTCGCTCGACGCTAAGCTTTGGAGCCAAATTCCCGCATTCCTTTGCTAATAATTTGAATTATAACTGGCAGTGTCAGCTCTATTTTCGCGGAAGCATTGCGATCGGTTGTGCACTCGGTTGATGACGAGTTTACGGCTTTGGACTGACGTGAACCGGCCAGAAACAGAAAAGACTTGGCTTTTTCGTTGAAGTTTGCTTGCGTGACGCTTGGGTGAGTCGCTCCATCTCTTGTTTTGCATGCAGCAAAGACCAGGAAAATAATATCAGTGGTCCCACGGCTTCGGCTCGACTCACAAAACAAGCAAGCAAAGAGCAACAAAGCCCAATGATTCCTCTTCACGGTGGTCTTCGCAGTTTACTTTTGCGACAAGCCTTTTGCAGAACAACGAGTTTGTGTGAATACTTAATGAAAAAATTGGTCATGAATGCTTTCTGACAGTTAAAGGAAATAGAGCGTACGGTCTACGTAATATGAGTGTTTAGCTCATTGAGTGGTGTGGTCGTCAGAAGGACACATGATCAGCTCTTGGGTTTGATCGGTTCAATCCCATCTCTCCAATTTTGCAGCACCACAAAAATAATACTGGCAGGCGAGTGGTTTTTGGAGTATGTGGAGTCATCCAACGTTTGTTGTCTCGAATTCACTTGACATCATAATATCTTGATAGTTATCAAAAAATCGTCCTCCACAGTCGATCCAAATTGTGTCATTTTGTTCATCTTCAGCAGAAACGTCAAACATGCTTGCCTAAAAGCTATGAGGTGAGTGAGCTGAAAATCCGCCAACTCGTTGAGTGATACTATTGTTTTGTCCATCGAGCGTTTTATATGAACCAACAGCAGTACACCAAAATCAAACCTTTTGTGTATCTATTACGAGATGCACGGTATCAGAAGTGGATAGCCATCACCTGTTTGCTGAGGTGATAAAATCTGCTGTTCAAAAGTGATGATTCCCGGTCGCCGTAATCACGAACGGGAACCGCATTCACGTCACGGCACAAAGTGAAGTGAACGGATGAATGGGTTCGCTTTGCTTGGTTCTGCGTCCCATTTGCATTCTGCCTTCACCTTGTGATTTCAAACAAAACAAGCAAGTTTCTTGTGCTGGAATAAAATGTGTCATCTTCGGCTTCCCCGAAGTATTGCTCAGCTTTTCCTGTGTTGTTGTTGTGCGTATTGTGGCTTTACCCTCCCTCATACCAAATAACATTTAACAGAAAAGAATGGCAGTGTGATTTCATGTACTGCACCAATCCCCCAGCCAGATGCTTGCTCTCTGGTACTCAAGACCTGTCTGAACGGCAAGTGTGGCGTGGCGTAAGAGCCAGTTGTGACCAGCAAGTTCAATCACGATTGTCCATTTCTTTTTTGTTTTTTCGGAAGAGTGCGTCGGTCCATTTCCCACAAAAGCCTGACGAAGTCATCAGGCGAGAGAGTGAGTGAAGTGGTGGAGGAATTGGAAAACCCGTTGAAATGGTGCGCGAGCAACAAACAACAACAAGCTTCGACTGTCCTCTCTCTGTCGTGTGGTTGTGGCCGCGGCTTCCTGATGTAATGGGAGCAACTTCTGTGCTGCCTGCAGATCCAATCCTATCCATCCGGGGTCTGTAGTCTTTCGCAGTTTTGAAATTGAAGTTGGTTTGTTGGGCCATGCGATCATCATCTCTCTCTAACGCAGCCACTTGGTGAGTGGCTGCCAGATCCCAAAGTCAGTGCCTCACCTGTCCGAGATCTCTCGTTCGCGATCGTTCACTCTGCAGTATCCTTGGTCGTCATCGTCAATTCCCCTCAAAGAGAGGTCGTCGTTTGTCAGATCGATCTTATAATATGTGGAGGATAATCGGTCCGATGCTTCCGGATCTCGCACACAGCGAGGCTTTTGGCATCCATCATGAGAGGCGATCCAGGCACTTACTTTCAATGACACCTCTTGAAGTCCTCACCACATTCACAATTTCACAATCACACGCACGCATCGACTCACAAATGGGCGGACACCTTAGACGCTAAGCTGAATGCAACTTCCAATTTTTCCCTAGTTCAAATTTCAAAAAAACACATTCTTCTCCTCTTCGTCTCTCTCGCTCTCGGCTTACCTGCTGGCACTTGACTCACTTTTCTTCTCTGTCTCTCTCTCCTTCATCACCACTTGCTCTCCATCTTATCGTGCTGTTTAAATGGACGGACCGAGGATCGGTCGTCCATTCCCGTGCTCCTGGCTCTGCTGTTGGTTGTACGGGTACGGTGGCTGGCTGTTGTTCGCATTCTGATCGAGCGCCGCGTACGATTGCTGCGGCGCGTTGAACGGCTGACCCTGCTGCGCTGGCTGGCCGTAGTAGTTGCGCGGGTGCGGGTTGAATGGGCCCTGCTGCTGCTTGATCGGCATGCGGATCTCCTGGTATCCATGGCGGCGGCCACGGCGCGAGAACATCACGTAGCATGAGAGCGTCACGAGCGCGATCTCAAAGAACACGATCGCGAAGATGAACACCGCGATGAGCAGCGACTGGTCGTTCACCCAAAGGATCATGCGCGACTCGCACGCGCAGAGCATCGAGTGCTCGGTCATCGAGTCACCCAGGCTGAAGTTCGCGCCCGCGCATTTGAGGAAATCGCTGCCGGGCATGAGCTCCGGCGTGCCAATGCGGCAGTTCGACTCGACAAACTTGGCGAACCAGACAAAGTCCGGGTTCTCGCATGTCGCCGTAAGCGCTTTTTTCTGCACCGTGAGGTCGATGTCGACCGCGAGCCCGCAGTGGTTGTACGCGTCCTTGAAGCGGCGGTTGATCCACTTGAGAATCGCCTGGTCGCCGCTCGAGAGCACCGACAAGTCAAAGTTGCTGTTGGAGACCGTCACGAGTGAGCCGTGCACGTGGTACATGAAGCCCGCGAGCGACAGCTGCGCGATCACCGACACCACGACGAGGATCGCGTACGGGAATAGGAACACCTTGCTGTCCCATTGCGCGCCGCAGCAGCCAAGCAGCGCGATGAGGATGATCAGCGCGCCGCACGTGATGATTGCGCTCGTGATGCCGCCGTCCGAGAACTCGTTCACGTCCGGCAGCGACACCATGTAGCCTGGAAATACAAACGCATGCACCGGTAGGCAGAAGTTATGATAAGCACGTCATCACTACAGAGCATAGCTCCACTTACACAGGCATACACAGGCATATAATAGAGAAAGCATGAAGCAAGGAAGACGCACCACCGAGCGTGACGAGCACGGAGCCGAGCAGCAGGAAGAGCACGTTCGTGAACACGAGGATGCTGCGCGAGAGCGAGCGCCACGCGTGCATCGTCATCTTCGTCTTGTGCTTGTTCTACTTCTGCTTCTGCTTGTGGTTGTCGTGATCGCGTCCGTCGCAGTGCGCGTCTCGTACGCTAAGGTTGCTTGCTTCCTGAGTCGCCTGAGCTGCTTGAGTGCGTGTCGGTGGCTTCCGGCGTTTGTTTGATAGGCTCTCTGCCTCAAGGTAAAAATGTGGGGGAGAAAAAAACCACGCACTCATTTATGTTTTCCAAGATTCGAAAATGCCATTTAGGAAAGAGATATAATAAAGTAGATCAACCTTTGAGCAGTTTTGTTTGAGATGAGATTTCATTGATTTGAAATGGAAATTAACAAAGTGTGCAGAGAGTGGGCCACATGAGTTATGGGTGGAAGGAAGGAGTGATGGCTCTAGTTAACCTCCCTTTACGCCCTTTTACGTTCAGTTGAAAAGGAAAAAATGGGCAGCAAACGCAACAGCAACATCCGAAAACACCCGCTAACCTTCTCTAACGGGTGGTGCTTGGTTGGTACTTTGGCAAGCATCGTGGACAAAAACCAGAAGAAGGTGGAGTAAATCCGAGTAAGAAGTTCACAGTTGTGCTATGGCTATGGTAGGTTGTTGACTGCCATTTCGATACTGTTCATTCTCTCCAGATGCGTCACTACCAACGCTATTTGAAAGTATTCTACCAGCCGTTGGACGAACGCAGCCATCCAGGCACCTGGCATGGGGTCGATCGATCGATCGACCATCTGAGTCCACTCAACAAATTTCATTCGAGACAAAATGATGTGTGTCTCTTGTTACTTTAAAAAGGTAAACGTCGTTAAAAGAGGTGAACTATTGGTAATTCTTGATTATCTAAACGAAATTGTATATCACTCTATAAAACGGATATCGTTTTAGTGAGTTGGAGGAGGCTGAAAAGGAAGCATTCGTTCACTTTCATCAAACATGCAGTAGATGCTCTAATGAAACAATACTGTGCCGAGGTGAGCACAATTGGGAGAGTCGAACTACATGCACCTCCGTGTCTAGTCTTCTCCAACAGCCAAAAAACAAGGCGCAACACAGATTCTTCAGCTACTAACTACTAGCATTTCAACGGAAGAGCAATAGATTTTCTTAAAACTTTATCAACGACAGTACGCGGCTAGCAGTGCATTTCGATCCACTGTTGCAACACTGCTACTGTTGTTGAGAAGAGCATCACAGTAAGGCGTATTGGTACCGCTCATTTCCACTTGCCTTTGAAAGCTGGGCGTCTTCATCCACTCGAGTAGCACCGACACATTTGTGAATTTAAAGTCGACATTAACAAGCGCGGTGCTCGGATTCTGGACGCACGCGGGGAGCCCTTGCAGCGGGTTGGAGCTCAATCGAGCCATTTCAGTGTTGGTAGTTCGAAGAGCTCGGGCGGGAGTTCGCGAAGCTGGTTGAACGACACAGTGAGTCGAATGAGGTCCATCCTGAAAACACCTCGGGGATCTTTGTGAGTCCGTTCGCTAAGAAGAGCATATTGATGCCCGGGGGCCAGATCTTGTCCAGGTTCGCTGGCAAATCAGTCAATCCACAGAAGAGGGCAAACACTGTGTCGAGAGTCTGTGAGAAGCCGGATGCCACTAACCCCGGTGGGAGGCTCGATCCGTTGTCGAATGCGGTGAAGTTGATGAGTATCATGGTCAGTTGCCGCAGCTCTGGGTGGAACTTGGACGATAACGCGGCTTCGTGGGGCCACTCCTGGATCTTCAGGTTGAACAGGATCAAATCTGAGTGAGACGAGAACATCTGGATACTTGGCGGCACGTGGAAGTCGGGGCAGTTGTGGAACACCAGCATCTGAAGAGTTTCTGGGTCGATCTCTTTCTACGTTGCTTCAAGCTCATTGGGTCTCCCCACCACCCCAGGGTAGGCCGTGCAGTCGGCGTTCAAATAATTGCACGCTGGTTTGGAAGTTAGCCAGGGTCGAAGCTGGACCTTGCAGTCTGGAGGTTTCGTATCGCTTGTGCTTTCGATGTGAAGCCCTAGGATGACGCACCCCCAGAAGACAAGGGCAGTGTGAGTGAGCTTTTCTGCTCGACGACTCCATCGCACTCTGCTCACCGCCACATCTTGAGACTCTGCCGGCACAATGCTACATCGAACCAGTCGGATCTGGGACGGCGCGACGACAGCGAGCAGCTTGACGTCACCCAGGCAGAGCAGGAGCGTCACTCAGTTCATTTTTTCAGTTTTGAAGTTGAGGTATATTATGTTACATCTGGGATGAATTACTAATAACCAGGTGAGCCAGTTATACTGAAGGGGTGGTCACTGGGTGCGCGAAGGACCCGAGGGTCGATAAACCAACGGTCTGGTGAGTTGGAGTTATGGGGAGCCGTTCCTGTTGATCCAGTGAGCAATGTCACCTGTTATAAGGTCCTGGAGATGCTCTACCTCTGGGCGTAGATCCGGTGCCATGCATTGGAGCGAGACCCTAGCTTCTATGGCGACGTTGGCTGCGGCGTCGGCCATTTTGTTAAATGCTCAGAGATGGTGCTTCCAAGAGGACACCCTGTGTTCCGTCGTGAGGCGCCGAGCTTGGAGGAAGAGTGATTGTAGATGATGCGTCTTGGGCATGCGATGATTTCCAGCTTGTGAGAGAATCAGCGTGCTGTCTCCCACGATATGGAGAGGACCAGGAGCGTCACTGCGAACAGCGCGCGATATCCGAAGTCGGCCCAGCTATGGGTGAACAACAGCCGGAACTATGTTTATCTGCACGACCCAGACCTTGTTATTCCAATAGATGAATTCAAAATCTGTCGATACAGGATCGTAGGCAGGTAGGTACTGAGTGATGAAGACGATCAAAACCCCGACACTCGAGACAAAGTCCAGCGCGATGTCGAACAGCAGGCACAAGATGAGCTCGAGTATCGGATACCGAGACGCCAAGCATTGGATCGCTGGGGTCGACCAGCAGTCAGCAGACACGACGAACACTGGGAGGCGGTTCAGCCAGACGCGCGGGCGAACTTGCTCAGTTGGTAGGCTTGGATGGACAGGAGGGTCATCTCGGAGACTTCGCGAAGCAGAAAGAGCTGCGTAAAGTGTTTCCCGCCAACGCCGAATACTCCGATGACCCTAAAAGAGTGACTCCAAGTAGCATTGATCTGTGTTCTCGCTCTCTTAAGCAGCCTCATGATTGCTCTTACGGCGGCATTGTCAGCTCCGGTGGGACTCCGCTTCGCCTGGCTTGAAGAGGCAGCTGGGACTAATGACTTGGCGTTCGCGACGCTGCTGCTCCTTCTCTGGAGCTGGTAGCGGCGGAAGTAGAGTTGGCAGTGTCGAGCGGATCCCAGAAACATCTCGAGCAGCAGAACAGCGTGGAGGGCCGCGCAGATTGCATAGAAGATGACGTGTGGTACACGCACGCCATGAACGCGTAGAAGACGGAGCAATTAGCGTGAATGAGCACGACGATGAGCCACAGCAGACACGTGGCGAGGAATGCTTTGGTGAGGCGCAAACTTCTGTCACTAAGTACTCGGCTATTGATCCTCGGCCCCACAAGCCGCCGTGAGGGGTCAACGGTGGCTACCTTCGTTGACCTGATATCACCCAGTCTCTTCTTGAAGTCCAGAGCCAACCTCATACGCTAGCACTGGCAATCTGAGTGCTTTGTCTTGTTGGAGCATGGACAGTATTTTGGGATCTTGCCTTGAGCAACGAGTCTATTCTGAAAACCGTGGCTTGGAAAATCTGACGAAAGTCTCTGATTAGAACTGGTACCCTCAGTGAGTGTACTCCTCACATGTGAGTTTGTTTCACTTTAGGAAACTGATTAAGTATGAGGTCTAGCTCGATACTAGACTCTGAGAGCTCAAAAGCGAGCACGCCAACCAGCAAGAGTGCAACTTTACAGTTAGTTCACAGGCGAGGGGTGTCTCTAGACTCGAAGCACCCGCATTTTTGGTATCTGGAGCAACGAGTTTGTTCTGAAGTGAGTGGCTTGAGGGTGCGCAATGAAAAGCTCGGATTAGAAAACGAAAACTGCTCATGGTGATAAGAGTACTCCGTGTGAGAAAGGAGAGAACACTGGTGCACACCATCTGTGCTTAACGGCTGAGACTGGCGGACGGGCGAGTTCGTAGACCAAGTATGCCGGGTTTAGTACGTAGTCTTAAAAGCTTAGAGCTGGTGGGAGTGCGCTCCGAGCCACGTCGGTACTCATTTACGAGCTACTGTGATACAGAAGCACTTCGAATGTCTTGTTTGAGTCATGAAGTGAATCTCGTGGGTAACAGACAAATTCCTCGATAGTACTCTATGTACGCATATTATATAAATACTACAAGTTATCCTTGAGATTATAGGCTTCCATTTCTTTTATCAAATTTAAATCCGGTGAGTGTAATATATACGCATTATTAGTAAGCACTTCCTGATTAAGTCCACTTTCCTCTCAACGACACATCGCGCTATGATTGGCTGATTAATACTTATTTTCTACCAATAGTATGTGTGAACAGACTTTCCATCACCTTGCTGCTCATCGCCAGATTCAACACAGACCCAAGCTGGAAGGATCAGCTCCTCAGCTCCTCAGACGCAGAGCGAGCAAGCGAGCGACTGGCTCGCCATCATGCCGGTGCTTCACACTCAGGACGTGCAGGCGCAGCCGCTATCGCCAACCTCACTGCAGCAGCCGCCGCCGTCGCCCCTGGCTAAGCAGCGCAAGCCCAGCGGCGGCGCATGGACCATCCCCGTGGACGAGAGCGTTGTGCTTGTGGATGATGTCAAGGCGCTTAAACAGGCCGTGCACGATGTACGTAGCGCGTCTTTCTCATTCTATCGCTTTCTCTATCTCTATTACTATTATGTATTGCTTCTTTGTTGGCATGGACTTACTGACCATGATTGGCTTGGTATTGCTGCTTGGACATGAACGATCGATAGGAAATGGAGCAAATCGGATGCGGCTACTTCCAGCGCCGCACAGTCGCGTACGTGATACTTCGCAGCTCTGCATAAATGGCTGGCGCTTCTGCTCTGTGGATGATGTTGAGCCTGATTTCCGATTCAAACGCCTTTGTTATTAGGATTTTGGGCCTTGGGAACGTCGCGGACGCGGTCGAGATCCTCGCGATCGGGTACATCCTGACGGTCTACGAAGACACGGAGGGCAAAATCTCGCCCTGGGAGTCCAGTACGTACGCTTGAACTCCAGGATATCTCTATTGTCTACTGTATGGCCGTTACTGTTGGAAATAAGTGGTAATCCTCATGCTTCTTAGGCTTCTTGACCGCTGCTGTGTTTGCGGGGATGCTCGCCGGTGGGGTCTTTGGTGGGATTCTGGGCGACATCTACGGCCGCAAACCCGTGCTGCTGACGACGCTCGCGATCAACGCAGCATCAGCATTCCTGTCGGCGTTCTCGACGTCGATTTATTGGCTCATCTTCTTCCGTACGCTCGCGGGACTGGGCGTCGGTGGCGTCGTGTCCTCGCTCTTTGCGCTCTGTCTCGAGCACGTGCCCGTGCCCTCGCGCGGCAAGTACGTGACCATCCTCTGTTCGTTCTGGATGGTCGGATCCGTGCTCACGGCCGGCACGGCGTGGATCATGCTGGGCAACAACACGAGCGGCGAGCGGATCCTCGACATCTCCTGGCGCTGGTTCGCTGCCGTCGTCGGGCTGCCGTCGTTCGTGTGCTTTTTTTTCACGATGTGGTACGTCCCCGAGAGTTCACACCTCCTCGCGAGTCAGGGCAAGATCCAGGCTGTCACCGAGGTGCTGCAGTACATCCACAGTACTCAAAAGAGCTCCCGCAGAGTCCAGTTCAAGTTCAGTGACCCGGAAGCCCGTGAACTCGCGGCGCAGAAGCGCCAGGGCTCCTTGCAGCAGCCTCCCAGTGGTCGTGGCAGTGTCGCGAGGGCTGTGTTTGATCCCGAGAGGATGCGTGGCATCGGCCGCCTGTTCCACCGGCCGCAGCTCTTCGGTACCCTGCTGCTCATGTTCTGTTCCTACTGCCTCAGCTTCGGCTCGTACGGGCTCTCGACGTGGATCGCCAAGCTCTTCCAGGCGGTCGGGCTCTCGAACCCGTTTGCGAACGCGTTCATGTTTGCAGGCGCCAATCTACCCGGGAATGTCATCAGGTGAGATCCAAACTGTTTTGAGTATCAGACTAGGTATCAAATTGATATCAAGTACTCTGTGGCTAACGTAATCCTGTGTGTTGATATTGTGATCCTCCAGCTTGTACCTGATTGACATTGTCGGACGCAAGGAGTTGCTGTCAGCGGCGTTCTTCGCTGCCGCGTCGTGCACTTTGCTGTTCGCGTTCAACGTCGAGGGCTCCGCGACCGTCGTCGTGCTCGTCTCGTGTCTGTTTAATGCCTGCACGACAGCAGCGTGGAACGCGGTACGTCTGTTTATCTCTTGCTGCTGCTACTTCCTTTTGGTATCGAACAGCTTGATACTAATTTTGTTTTGATACTTACTCCACAGTTTGGGGTCCTCTCGGCCGAGACTTTTCCGCTGGAAGTGCGCACGACGGGCATCTCGGTGGTCAACTGCTCGGGGCGGATTGGCGCCATCTGTGCGCAGTTTGTCAACGGCTTTCTCGTCGGCCCGCCTCCGCACATCGAAGCGCTTCTACTCGTGGTCACGAGCGTCATGGTGGCTGGCGGAATCGCATCCCGCAAAGTGCACCATCCCGGCGGGGGCGGCGGCAGCACAGACGACGAGCATACTGCCCGCTGTGGCCATTTTCCGTTGTCCCCTCGCAGCAGAAAGCTGGCTGATGAACACGAGGAAAGCCGCGTCGGGGAAGAAGCACTGGAGAGCCACGAAATGAGCGAGATGGACGAGAGCGACGTCGAGGAGCATGAGCACGGCGTCAATGAAGAGACCAGACGCTGTCTGCGTAAAGGCAATCGGTCGGAGACGTAAAATACATGTTGGTACTTTATGGATGTATAAAAGAAGAGTCATAAAAGCTCGAATTGATAAATCAGGTGGCTGTACGGTACTGTAGTTGGTCCATTTTTCATTCACTCAACACACGATGTCAGTGGTAGCAAGTGAGTCAGTTTGGCTTTTGTGCATGGTAGCATTTTTGCAGAAAGAAGAAACTCGTAGAAGTGGGACTCTCGTCCTGGTTTTAAAAAGTGTAGTTATTTGTAAGAAGATCAGGCGGCAATGCAGGAGATCGAAAACGAAACCCAGGAAACCGCAATGTCGATTATCGAACTTTCGGTTGGACTTGAGTTCGAAGTAGGCACGTATTTTGCTTCCACTGCTGTCATCGGCTGATGTCTTACGAACCTTATAAAACTCATAACAAGGTAAACGTCAAACTTATCAACGTGCACTATAGCGCAACGTGTTGATTTCAGCGTCAAGTTGGTCAACTACAAGGCGACGGCCAACAAATGCTACCAGTGCTGGTCATCTGCGGCATTTTGTACGATTGTAGTTGACAATATCACATGATTATTATCCTCAAAAATGGTCATTTGTGGGTGGCATTTTGTCTGATTGTAGAGGTCTATGGCTGGCATTTTAGATGTAGAGGCACGGCGGGGCGACAACATAACATATTAATATCAGTAGAGTGCTTGCTTTGCTCTCGAACTCGGAAAGCGCTATTGTGTTGGGATTCCGTGACCGTCATCGCTCCTTTCAATATGCTTCTTCTGATTAGCGCTGGATCTCATTCTTTCCACCAGTGATCATTGCAAGTCGTACGGAAGTGTGGGCTTTAATTTGGTACCAAATACAGAAGGCACTTCGTGTATAAAAGCAAAACGCTACGTGCGTGAAACACGGTAGCATTCTACTAAAACGCGTGCGCGTGAGTGACGCGTTCTGGATGCGATCTCCATTATGGAAGCGGAGGCTAACGCCATTATTACCCTTGTTTCCATTTGCTACTTCCGTAGACCTCTGATACTAAAGTATCAAGCGTGCTCCTTGGAAGGAATCCGATAACCTTTTCATGAGTGTGTGCGGAGGCCAACTCTCCCCTACGCATAGACGGTCCATGCACGAGAGAACGGCTCTTCAAGACGCAAGTTTGCATCCATCCAAAAGATCGCTCCAGTGCACTTCTCATCCGCTGGTTGCTTCTTGTACAGTTGAGATTGCCAACTGATACAAATCTATCCGTTAAAAGTGAGCCCTGCGTGGTACAAACAACCATCGAGGAATGCAAATAATGGCGCGAGCGAGCCATCTGGTGATGGGAGACCTGGTTTTTTTTCTTTCTTTCCACACAATTCCAAGACGACGAGCTGCTCGTGAGAAAGTTTTGCATCTACACAATACGACAAACAAACCAGCGGACCTGGGTATGAGTACTGACTGACGATCGCTTTGCGCTTCGATACAGAAAGTAAATCTGTCCCAAAAGTCCACCCTTCTACACAATTGTGACTGCCTGGCTGCCATCCAGTGTAGTGTACAAGTCTGCCTGACGGGAGTGGCTGACTGACTCTCTCGTTCGATCGAATTCCTCCACGTATCCACAGAGACACAGTGCAGTGTGAGGACTATACTTGATGGAATGAAAGGATTATAGGATACTTCCAGTATGCCGACGGTGGCGCGTGCGATTTTTGTTTGTTGCTCGTTTGCGAGCTCGTTCACTCAGCGTCACTTTGGCTTTTGCTGTCTGGGAGCGACGTCGGATTCTCACACAAGAGCCCACATAGCCAACTGTGGTCTTATTATATAAGAGCGGATACCTCCATCATGTACCCACGCCAGCAGCAGCAACAACACCAGCTGCAAGACCAAAGTCCGGCAAACGAGCCGCTCTTGTCTCGGCGTCGCACTGCGATACATATCGACCGACGAGATTTGAAAACGGAGGTTCTACAGCGCCGTCGCAACCACCTTCACAACCCTCACCAAATTGAGTCCAGACAGCGAGACTCGTCGTTTCCAACCAGCGAGAGCCACAGCATCCACCTTGAGAGCGCACCGTGGCTCGGACAACAGCGACAGCGGCAAGTTCAGTCTCAGTTTCAGCATCAACAAGTCCCGCGCAACACGACATCTCGCCAGCAGCCACAAGGACAACAGCCAACGCAACACCTACCACAACAACAGCAACCGAAGCACCACGAGAGCCACGCTACCAAGGGAAGTAGCAGCCAGTTCACTCGCGCGACGTCACACTCGACCGCGTGCTCGACCGACTCGATGATGTCCGACGCCACGCGCAGCTTGCTCTATGGGAAGGCCGTCAAAATGAGCCACGCGATGGTGCGACGCGCACACCAGATGATCAAGAACATCGAGCGCAGCCGCACGCTCGCGAACGGGTCGCACCGGCAGCGTAGCCTGGAGATCGACGGGTACCGTTTCGTGAGCTTGTCGAAAGGCATCGCAGTCTACGAGGACGCGACGTACATCCGTCTCGAGAACAAGGCGGCGCGACCGCGGCTCGTGGGTGTCTCGGCTGTGAAGGCGACGCTGGATGAGTTCATTGACGCTTTCGGCAGAGACAGCGAGCTCGCGTTCAGCCATCTGAACCCGGACATGACCTCGTGTCGCCAGATGCACACAATCTCGGAAGAGGCGGACCGCCGCATCGGCGTCAAGTGGATGGCGATGCAGCCGACGTGGACGGGGTCACTGGCGAGACGCCGTGAC
Source organism: Pythium sp. MPC-2022a (assembly GCA_038050625.1). Taxonomy (NCBI): domain Eukaryota; phylum Oomycota; class Peronosporomycetes; order Pythiales; family Pythiaceae; genus Pythium; species Pythium sp. MPC-2022a. Next base: position 55,380 of record JALBZB010000057.1, read on the forward strand.
TTTGTCGTCCTCGAGTGCAATGAGAACTACTCTTTGGCGAACAGCGCTACTAGCAGTAGCGGCAACAAGGATCGCCGCGGGTGGGTGCAGATGATGCACTCGGTGCAGCTGCCCTGGTGTCCTCCGATGGAAAAGGCGTCCAGCATCGTGCGCGGAAGCATGTACCAGACGGGCATAGTTGTGCTCGAGTCCGAGGCCTCGCCCGAGTGGCTCCATGTGCTTTCGGTGGTCGAAGTCGACATGAAAGGTAATATCGCGGACCGAGCCCAGCGTGCGAATGCGCTCAAACGCCTCGAGTGCCTTGAAGCCGTGGGATCAACGCTAGTCAAGCAGCGGCTACAGCGTATGTTGCTCCTGCGAACGAAGCAGTTCAACGCCGCCAAGCCGCCGAAAGAGTCGCACTGCGCGGTGTGCACTCAGCGCCTCGGTCTCACGAGTCTTCGTTTGCATCACTACTGCCGCAAATGCAGTGCGAGCGTCTGCGGTCGCTGCAGCCGCAACTGGCAGCTCGACCCCACAACCAAGAAGAAGACGCGTGTGTGCGGAATGTGCATCACGGCGACCCGTCCAAGCAAGAGCGGCAGTCCGGAGAGCATCTACAAGGACGACGAGGTGATGCCCTGCGTCACCTCGATGCAGCGAGCGATTCAAGCCAACATGAGCCAACAACAAGACGACGCCAAGCTCCACAACTACCACGCACAGACACTCCCAGAAGGGCTCCCTGGTTCAGGCAACAATAGCACAACCAACTTCCGGTACGATCCAAACTTGCAGTCTGCACCGCAGAACCTCAACCGCGCCAGCAGCATGCCGATCACCGCAATGTCTGCATCCATTCGCCAGACCCAGATTCAGGCTCAGCACCACGCTCGCGTCAGCAGGTACTTTGACCTGCCGATGGACGCGCGTGAGCTGACGCACTTCTCGGAAGATGACGACGACACGAGCTGCGCGGCGTCCGATGGTGCAGACACAATCTACCCGTTCAGCGACCGCGGGGAACAGCAAATGGAGTTTGACGACAGTGGCTACAGTGTCTTCCGTGGCGCCAGCAGTCGCCAGTCGCGATCGTCGAGAACGGTGGTCGCAGAAGACGATGAGGAGGAAAACCAGAGAGAGGAAGTGAGCCGCAGTGCGCAACGCACGCGGACCAACTCGACGTATCAACACCCACTGTCGAGTGACAACAAGAATAAACGACTGGAGCACGAGATCCACTTGTGAAGTAGGCAGAACGAGAAAGACGCAAGCAGAGTCAGTTAGCTGCCTTTGTGTATGTAAGTTGAGAAAATATCAAGCAACAAGTATCTATAGATTTATCATCAAATCCGAACAACCGCTTTGGTTCAAAGCGGCTCGTTAATGAGCCATTTTGCTGCTGTTACCCGAGTTGATTAGTCGACCAACTCCTTCTTCGGCTCGCTTTTCGCAACGAGTTACTTGCTCCGCAGTCGAATCGCCTCCAAAAGTTGCTCGCACGTGCATCTTCTTGCGATGCGACGCGTCAAACTGCTCTCGCTCTCGTTGTTCGCGCTCTCGGAGCTCCGAGACAGCAGCCAACACACGCTCTAGCTTGAGAAATGTTTGTCGCTTGGTGGTCTCGCTGCTTCTGTATAGAAGATTCATCCGCACGAAATCTGTGGACGGATCTTCGTAAATCTGTTCGATCGACTCGTCCACCTCTTTTCGAAGTCTAGTTATTGGTGGTCGCTGCGCTCGCGAGGAAGTGGCTGATCAGGCGTCGTGGTGGTATGGTGGAGACCCTGGCTCATCGTCGAGCACTCAAGTGCTCGTGGAACGTAGTATGGTATTTTTGCTCGCTGCTCTGTTTACGCCGTCATCCTCATCTGGTCGCTGGGCCAACAGTTGCAAATCTTTAGGCTTTCCAGTCACGATGCGGCTGAAGTTGCTGTGGCTTGAGTTTGGCTCCATGCGCTTGAGAATGGCCGTAGAAGCGCCAGCTGTGAGTGAGTCAGTCGCCATTGCATTGTAGTAGACGACACCTCCTGTCTGGATGGCGAAGTATCTTGAAAGTGGCTGACATTCGTGAAAAATTGTGGCGGGTGAACACTACTGACTTTCAGACAGGGGTTCTGAAATACCCTAAAATGCATGTCAAAGGCGGCGCCTTCTATTTGAAGCACTTTCAACACACATGCGTAATTACACACGAAAAATAAAACCAGGATGTGGCCAATTTAAACTAGGAAAACCAGGATAGCCAACCAATGATTTGCCCGCGTTATCAGCTCACAGATTCAAATCCAAACTGCTGATGGCGAAACCTGTCGGCCGGCGTCGCGTCAATGTGCCCTCATGGCATACAGTCTTCAATCAACGCGGTGGTAGATATCCTCGAAGAGCTTGCAATCGTGGATGCGTCAAAGGCGGTACTTGAAGATGAGCATGATGTTGTTGACCGCGTTGATGTGGTTCAATCCTAACAGTAATGGTGATAGAATAAATGAATGCCTTACAAACACTGACTTTGATAGTGATAACATAAAGTGATGCCTATTTTGCACTTGAAGTGACAGTGAAAAAAGAAGGGATATCGCGCTGCTCGAATGATCTAGCTGAAGCCCCATGCTAATCTTTCACCCCTCACGCACTGCAGTCGTATTTGCATATCGCAACCTTACCTACATGCCCACGATCACTGCGGAGGTACCCTCAGATTAACCGTGTTTACTTGCTGCACTGGTTTAAATGCTTGCACTTGGTCGGCGCTTCCAAAACGAGTTCGAAAAAAGGAAATTTAAGTGACCCCATCATATTTGGGACACCATCTTTGTTTTTACGAGTGCATGTCAAAGGCGGCCCCGTCAAATTTGAAAGGGTTTGGCGTAAAGTTCTGCACATTTGGACCGTCAATGGCATGCACTTTAGGGTATGTATTCATATTTATTTCAGCCTCTTTGGAAAATAAATAATTTATTTCTCAATGAACCTCGAGAAAATAAGATATTTGTATCAATGAGCCCACAAAATAAATTATTTCCAGTATCTGCAATTATTGGAAATCAAGAGCAAATATTAAGAAAAGTTATGAATGTGAAGAATCATGAACTACACACGACTGACATCCTGTGTAAAGTGCTCCTGCTATAAGCTCGCGTGGTGCGGCTACTCGGTTTTGCCGGAGTCATATCTTTGCACACGATGCTGCCTACCGTTCCGATATCCCAGAACTTCTGTTGATCTTAAGAAACAAGACACATTCCAAGTGAACTGGAAGCATTGCTTGGCGATGGGTGGAATGCATGTAGTTTGCTTGGCTGAAAATGCGCTCACAAACGCTCGAGGTTGGAGCGATTATTGTAACGGGGCTCAGTCCAACCTGGCTATCGCAAAGGCGAAGAGCTGTGTGGATCTGACCCTTGAGGAAGCGTAGAGCTAACGGAATTCGCACAGAGGTGTGGGCCGATGCTTGGTCTTGGGGCCTTGAGTCTCGAGCCTTTGGGGCTCGGAGACGAGGAAGCGACTTGAACGGGAGAGGAGGCGACTTGAGTGGTGAAAGGTAAATTTGCAACTGAATTGAAAAGCTGTTATGGTCCCTGTCGCTACTCCTAATACGCCCGAAGGGCTCTTAGAGGTTTTAACAGTAACACCTCACTCCTACAATACTGATATATAAACCCTTGGGTGCTCTGAGGTTCAACCCATAGACCTTGAACTTGAAGTCTGGTGGGAAGATTCCCTGCGATATGATTGCCTCGCGCCACTCACCTGAATCTGGCTGTCGCGTCGGCCATGTCGCCAGTCCAGTTTTTAAAGAGCAGGAACCATCATTCCGCACATGATTGCGGCCAGTGGTGATTACTCCATAATGCACTCACGATCTGTGCCGGAATGGTCCGTGACGTCATCCGATGACGTCACCTGTGCACATGGGTATCGTCGGTATTGCCGGTATCCGACCGGTATAAGTCACCGATGGTGCACTGTGAGGTGAGGTGTACCACACGCATCTGCCTCCATGTAATGGCCATAAGAGCCC
>JALBZB010000058.1:0-59338 GCA_038050625.1 Pythium sp. MPC-2022a
GCAGTCTACCACGGCCTTGGTCGCGTAGTGGTTGAGCATGAAGAGGTCGTACGAATCCTTCACAATCGCGGCTTCCTCTTCCGTGAACTCTGGGAGATTGTCGCCAACGCGCTCGCGCATAATGTCTGGGTATTTGCCAAAGACAATCGGCGTGGAGAACCAGCCCAAAGTGAACTGGATCTTCCGCTCGGAAGCAGCAACATCCATTGGGTCACTGGCGTTTAGCGGGTGCGAGTAGTCATAGTTGAGCACGATACTGATGCGTGCCTTGTCGTGAATGACGCTGGTTTTCTTGAGCTCGCGGAAGCGCTGCACCGCCTTGCCGTGGGAGATCAACACGTTGTGCGTGACAGTGTACGCATTCGTCTTGGAGTTCGTCAGCCCTGGAGCCTCCCTGCCGATGCCGTAGCCGTGCGCGATAAACGAGTGCGGCTCGTTGAATGTTGTCCAGTAGTCGACCTTCGATCCGAACTCCGTGAACATGAGCTCTGCGTATTCAACGAAATGGTCGACGATCTCTCGGTTGATCCAGCCTTGAGGCTTGAGCTCGTGGTGCAGCTCGGACGGCAAGTCCCAGTGGTACAACGTCAAGATTGGCATGATGTTGTTGCGCTTGAGTTCATCGATGAGCGCGTGGTAGAATGCAATGCCTTGTGGGTTCGGCTTCATCTTCTTGGCTTGAGCGTCCCAGTTCATTGCGCGCGACCAGGAGATGCTGAATCGAAACGTGTCCAGCCCCGAGGCGACCATGAGCTGGATATCGTCCTTGTAGCGGTTCACAAAGTCGTCAGCGACGTTCGCGCATTGTAGATCTCTATCGCGGCAGAAATCGTCCCAAATGGACGACGTGCGACCCGTTTCGTTCCACGCGCCTTCGACTTGGTACGCGGCGGTGGCGGAGCCAAAGAGGAAGTCGTCCGGGAAGCAGCGCTTGGCGCTTTCGCTAGCCACGTTATCAGCAGTCGCAGCCGCGATCGCAGCGACTGCACCGACGAGAAGTAGGCTCCAGCTTTTCATTGCGATCGATCACTTTGTACGGTCTTGTACGGTCTCTTGCTCTTGCTCTTCTTCCTTGGCACGCGACGGGCTTTTCGAAAGTGACAACGAGAGATCGAAGCGCGCGCGAGCGTCATCATGACAGAGGAGACATCATCAGGGATAGTGGGCGTATTGCGCCGCCGCACTCACTCGCATACGCGCCACATGGAGCGATGGGCTCCTCGTGCACGAGGCGCTTCAGGTCAATCAAAATTTGTGCGCGCATGAACACTTCACAGTAAAAAATTTGAACTTCAACCAAGCACCTTGCAAACATTTTCAGATACGGATTTAGGAAGAGTTTGAACTGTTTTGAACATAAAACGTGATAGCAATTTTGCGCATGATAAAATGTGATCGTATTTAACAAGGGGAAACGCTCGTCCCACTGCATCACTTTGGCGGCTGCCATCATCGTCATCCAGGACCGTACCGTACACGCATCAAATAGAGCGCCTCCCGCAAATTGAAGGCGTGTTGCCATTAATTGCGTGCAGCAACAACATGGGGGGAAAGCTCAGGACGCTCGCGTGGGTGCTCTGCGCACACGCCGCCGCGCTCTTCCTCTTCACGACAGGCTTCTTTCTCACGCGCTTCGAGGTACCGGACGTGAGTCAATGCGGCGTGCTCCCCCACGACGACCGCCTCGTTGAGACCGTGCATCTGCGGCGCCAAGACGCGCACGAAGAGCCACTTCAAGACGATGAAGCACGCAACAAGGGGTGCTGGATGCCGCGGCGCTACAAGCGCGTGGTCTTCGTCGTCATTGACGCGCTGCGGTACGACTTTGTGAGCAGCGCGCCATCGTCATCTACGTCCGTAGTAGCAGGATCGGCTGCCCCATCGTTCTACCTCAACCACCTCCCAGTGTTCAACGACATGCTCGCGCGCAAGCCCAACAATTCGCTGTTGTTGCGATTCGTAGCCGACGCGCCGACGATGACAATGCAGCGTTTGAAAGGACTCACGACTGGTAGCTTGCCCACTTTTCTCGACATCAAGGACAACATGGCGAGCACGGAGATCGCGGAGGACAACCTGATCCGGCAGATGAGCGAGCAGAAGCGCAAGATCGTGTTCATGGGTGACGACACGTGGGACGGGCTCTATGCAAAGTATTTCACGCGCAAGTACTCGTACGACTCGTTCAACGTGAAGGACCTGGACACCGTTGACAATGGCGTAGTGCGTCATTTGTTCCCGGAGCTTCAAAACAAGGACTGGGGGCTGCTCATCGCGCATTTCTTGGGCGTCGACCACGTCGGACACACACACGGTCCTAATTCGCCCTTTATGACCAGAAAGCTGCACGAGATGAACGCTGTGATGGAGAAGCTGCTAGCGGAGATCGAGGACGAGGACACGCTGTTAGCAGTGATGGGCGACCACGGCATGTCAGCTGACGGCAACCACGGCGGCGCCACTGACGAGGAGACCGGTGCAGCGCTGTTCCTGTTCAGCAAGAAGCCGCTGGTCCAGAAGCGCGAAAGCATAACAGATTTATGGCCCGACGAGGTGCCACAAGTGGATCTGGTACCGACGCTGGCGCTGTTGAGCGGACTTCCGATCCCGTTCGGCAACCTGGGAAGTGTCATTCCTCAGTTGTTTCTTAACGACAATGATCTTCAAGGAGGTCGCTTGGTTTCATTGAATCATGCGCTGGAGCTGAATGTGGACCAAGTGCGACGCTACCTGTTTCGGTATTCACGAGCATCGAAGCTTCCCGAGCGCGAATACGATACGCTCGAGAAGATCTACAGCAAGATCGTCATCTTGAAGCAGCAGCTACAACAAGATCCGCAATCTGGCAGCGAAGAGCTCCACTTGAAGTTGGCGAACCTGCAACAAGAGTTTCTCCGAGAGGCGTTATCGCTGGGACGCTCAATATGGACGCAGTTTGATTTCTGCAACATGGGCTGGGGAATTCTCTTCCTTGTGTGGTTGTTGTGTTTGGTCGCTGTTGCTGGCATCCAAAAACAAGGTTCAAGTTCGGGTGGTGACGAAGAAAGCAAAGAGGGCTATTTCCCTCTTCGATGGAGTGTCATTGGCGTGCTCATTGGCTTCTTTTTCCCTGCGCTCGACGCTTTAATTCCAGTCCTACCAGCTGCAGCGTTATCGAGAGCTCTGGTGGTTGGAGTTCTCTTTGGATTAGCGGACGCAACCCTGAGCTGTCGCTTCCAATTCACTGTGAAGCGAATCAACCTGGCTGAAGCGGTCGCAAAGATGTTCAATGCATCCGCTGTCGTAGCATTCGCCGTCGTGCTGCTGCATGTGCTGGCTCTGCTATCGAACAGCTACGTCGTCGCGGAAGACAAGGTGATGACGTTTTTGTCAGTCACAGTGGGTTTCTTCCTGTTGGTCCAGTCCCAGCGCCTCGTGAATCAGCCGAACGCAAAAGCTACTGCCATCGCTAGCTGTATGGTGCTGATCGTGTTCACCCGTCTTGCAAGTGCGCTCAATCCGCCCAACATCATTCAGTCGGGCGTCTCACTGCAGAGAACCTATGTGCCTCTAGTGGGGATCGTGGTGCTGGCGTACGCGACTACTTTCGCCGTAACAGAAGTCAATCCGCTAGTGCCTTCGTCATCATCTCTGCGCGTAAGGTTGATGTTTGCGTCGGTTGTCACAAGTTGCGTGAGCTGCGCTGTGTATTGGACCTTCTCACCAATGGAGTCGACGTTCATGAGACTGTGGCTGCCTCGATCTGTGTTCCTCACTGCACTCGGCGGGATTGCATCCCACCTTCAGCACGGTGTTACGCAGAACCCTCGATTCGGATCATCGCAGAAACAGGAGACTCCGCAGTTTATCAATATCAGCTCTGAGTATGTGCTTATGGTGTTCCAGGTCGTCCCTGCGTTCACGTTGGTGCTCGGCTCCACGTCGCCGCTCTCCGTGTTGTGTCTCGTGCTCCAGTGCCTCAGCTTCGCAGTCATCACAAGCGTGTGCTACGGCAACAGCAGCAGCAAGAGCTCTTCGAATTCATATTCCTCTGCGCATCGCAGTCTGCCTCTGTCGTGGGTTTTTCTCTGGAGCACGATCTGCTACCAGTCGTTTTTCTTCACAGGTCACCAGAACACGTTTACGAGTCTCCAGAATGCAGCAGGCTTCGTCGGCTTCGACGACTTCCACTTCTGCTGGGCTGGCGCACTGCTGGGCTTCAACACGTTCGGCAACTACATGCTATGGCTGCTCTTCCTTCCATTGGCGCTTGCGCAGAAGGAGGTTCGTCAACAGTCTTCAAGCATAGAACAGACAAACAAACGCCAAGCTCTGGTGAGTGTTGTGAGGCTCTCGCGCTGGTGGCAAGCCTGCTTCGTGGTCGTGCTATACTTCGCCCTCAATGCAACGGTGTCGACTATATTCGTGGCGCTGCAGCGACGCCACCTGATGGTCTGGGCGATCTTCGCGCCAAAGTTCATCTTTGATGCCATTGCACTGCTGGTTGTGGAGCTTTTGCTGCTTTTCACGTCGCTTCAGGTGTTGACATTGCGCCATTGACCTACGCTATAGACTTGCATACCCTCTCAAAATAGATGCATCAAAATGGATTATAAATCAACTGATCCTGTACCGATTCCTTGTATTATTTGCATAATACGTTAGAAGTAGATATTTTGAGCTGCTGAGTTCCTTTTCCTCGCTTTTTGTTTTTCATCAGTTCAAATCTGAAAATGGGCGGCGGAGGCAAGAAGCAGGATGACACGCAGCCAAGCGCGGCGGCGGGGCCGGGCTTCCCCGTTGGCGCGACGCTCGTAGCGCGCTGGATGGGGCAGGCGGAGCGCACGTGCGTCGTCATCGACCGCAGTAAGTGGCTGTAGGAAAAGAGCGCGTGAGTGAGCGCTGACGACCTTGATCCAGCGCACGCTAACACACAAATGTGACTGCGTCTGTGTGTGTATCTTTGCGCGACAGGGTCGATCGGCAAGAACAAATTCAAGTACTACGTGCACTGGCATGAAGTAAGCGCGATGTAGATCATGCTGAGCGTGTGGTGATGATCTGCGTGTCAGGTATTAACCGTGTGTGTGTGCGGGTATCTATCTGTTTGTTTGCTGTGGCTGTGTAGTTTAACCGCCGAATGGACGAGTGGATCAACGAGCACGAGATCGTCCGTCAAGGCACGGATGAAGGTATGGTGTTATACATAGCAACCAACGAGAACTACACGACTACGCACTGCTAATAAATGGTCCATGCACGTGCGATTGTCTACCTGTAGAGATGAAGAACCTGCAGGAGAAGGACGCCAAAGAGAAGGAGAAGCAGCGCCGCGCGACGGCGTCCAAGAACATCACCGCGAACGCTGCGGATGCCAGTGCTGCTGCTGTCGGAGAAGATGGTGCCGCCGCTGGATCTGGCGCGCCTCGCAGCACGCGCGCGCAGAAACGCAAGGCGCCGTCCGCGGACGACCACGAGTTCGCGCCGCCCGATGAGCACGACGAGCACGAAGGTATGGACGCGGCGAGTATCCGCGAGCACGAGGAGGTCACGAAAGTCAAAGTAAGCTATATTTATTGGATATGCTAATGGCGAGAGGATATGAAGATATGACGATATGCTGATAGCTCTGGCTAACGGATGCTTCTTTTCTGCGTGTTTCTGCCTTAGAATGTCCGCTTTGTGGAGATCGGTCGCTACCGCATGGCCGCGTGGTACTTCTCGCCGTTCCCGAAAGAGTTCTTCCCCGACGGCAACATTGACTGCGTATGTGGTGCATTCCTCAGTATTCTGTTGGTATTAGAATGAGCCTGGCTTGTGAACTAACTATATGGCTTACTCTCTTCTCCACTGTGTGTCTCTATGCTCAGCTCAATTTCTGCGAGTTTTGCATGGCGTTTTTCGTGCACAAACGCGAGCTCGCACTCCACCAGCAGCAGAAGTCCTGTGCGCGGGTACGTATCCATCTCTTGTTATGGCTCGTTGGGCTCAACCAACCTGATATTTGGCTCATGCTCTCCTTTCTTTCGTCTCTATTGATTAGCATCCACCTGGGAACGAAATCTACCGCCACGAGAACCTGAGCGTCTTTGAAGTCGACGGCGCCGTGTCCAAGATCTACTGCCAGAACCTCTGCTACTTTGCCAAGTGCGTCATATATCTGGATGCTCGTATGTGCCCCACTCAGTCTGGCATCTAATGGCTATCACATCTCATTGTCTTTCTTGTTCATGCTGCTCACTCTATCCAGACTCTTTCTGGACCACAAGACACTTTACTACGATGTGGACCCGTTCCTGTTCTACATCGTCTGTGAAGTGGACACGCGCGGCTTCCATCCTGTGGGCTACTACTCGAAGGAGAAGTACTCGGAGCTCGGCTACAACCTCGCGTGTATTCTTACGTTCCCGTGCCATCAGCGCAAGGGCTACGGCAACTTTATCATCCAGTTTTCTTACGAGCTGAGCAAAAAAGAGGAAAAAGTGGGCTCACCCGAGAAGCCGCTCTCGGATCTCGGGCTCGTGAGCTACCGGAGCTACTGGACAAAAGAGCTGCTGCGCATCTTGAAGGAGTACCCGGAGAAGGAAGTGTCGATTATGGAGCTCACAAGGGTGCGTATGCGTACTTGACACTACTGCTGTCGGCACATGCTGAGCCTCATTAACTTTGGTGCATACGTGTCTGCTTGCTTGTTTCCGTAGATGACATCAATCAAGAATGAGGACATTATCGCGACGCTACAACACCTCAACATGATCAAATACTTTAACGGTCAGTACGTGTACGTCGTGCCGGAGAAATTGATTGAGGAGCAGCTGAACAAAGTCACGAAGAAAGGGCCGCAGGTGCTCCCGGAGAAGCTGCACTGGGCTCCGCTGCATCTCGACATCAAGCGCGACAAGTGGTCTCTCAAGACCATGTCGGCCGAGAAAGAGGACTAACGTGAATGGATGAAGAGCGATTGATGAGCATATTCGAGATGAGGGGTGCGAAGGTTGAGATTTTAATATATGTGGGTGGACTCACTTTTGTTTCTTCTTTCAAACTATACACAGTGAGACTGCTGGTACTGATGGTAGTAGTAGCTCTTCACTGACTTCGTTCCTCTTTGGTCTTCCGGTGGTGGCGGATGACAACAACTAACTGCTACTGCACATATACGAAGTTTGTTTAGGTACGCTACTGGGGGAAAATGGTGGATCATCTCTATACATCCAAACAAGACTCAACATCTACAAAACACACGACTTGTGTCGCTCCATGGGAATCACGATACCATCGTCGCGGAAACCATCGCTGGAGAAGGAGAAGGGGGCAACACCGTCGCCGCGGAGCCGCTGCCACTGCCGTTGGTGAGGAGGCTCTCGTACGCCGCTTGGAACTGCTGCTTTTGCGCGGGGGTCATCTCACTCTGCGCAGTCTCGAGCACGTCTTGGAGCCCGCCGCCGGGGATGCAAAACGAGCACTGGAGGTGGTACCATTCCATCAGCATGAAGCCCTCGACGTGGATGAACATGACGCCGAGTTGCCACTCGCCCTGCGCAATCGACGACGAGCACACCTGGCAGGTCGTGGTGGACGTGGGGGCGATGCGCGCCACGGCTTCGTCGCATCGGCTCCAGGCGCTCCGACCGCGGGCACGAGGCGGTGGTGGTGGTGGCATCTCCATTTCCGTAGCCATTGTGATGTGCGCTGTCGTGTCTTGTCTGTCGTAAGTTTGTCTTGTTTGTGCTGCAATCTTCAATTCGGACTGGGAGACGAGGACGAATGGAGAGATGGAGATGGAGAGGTCGGGCACCAACGCAGACTGGCTGGCTAGTCTTGTAAACTGCTTTGCTACGTGGCGGACTGACTGGATGGACGGATGCACTTGGGGCTTGAGCGTCGAATTCGCGAGTGCTGCAGATGAGACAGCGAGCACCACGATGCGGAGAGGAGCAGCACCAGGGAGGAGGACGACTCAAAAGAATAATACTGTGCGCGGCCCAGAAACGAGTCAGCGCAGGATCTGTGTGCGCTCTACAGTAGCGAGAAGCAGAGACGAAGCTTGGGTGCGTCGATCCACTACGACGCTACAGCGCTGGATCGCCAAATGGATTGATTTCTACGCTCTGGGACGGACGGACGCTCTCGATTGGCAAGTCGCTCGCTTTTTCCTCACTGCGGGCTGTTTTCGCGTTGGCGCCGTCACGTCGTGGCGTCGTATGGCTCGCTCCTTCTGGTTCACTTCTGGCTCAGTGCAGGCGCGTTCGCTCGTTCGTTGGATTGACAGTTGAGCAACGCGTGAGAAGTTGAGGGCGAGAAGAATGCCAACAAGAAGCCTGATTGAGCCACAAACGCTGGCTGCCTCGCTGTGTGTGTGCCTTCTTTCTTCCTGCTTACAGTGTGAGTATCCAAATCCAAATCGAGCTTCTCTTTCTCTCTCTGTATGTTCCTGTTTGTATGCAAACAGTTGGGACAGGAAAACGCATAGCATTCTCACTCACATCTCATTGATAAACACAGCGCAGACTGTGCGGCTCTGACTACCAGAAAGAGAAGAGAAGATACAGCAAACAAACAGCAGCTCTTGGGGAACGAGGGTGAAATGGTCCTGAAAGAGCAACAAGAGCCTCTTTTCCGATCATTTCGAGCGTGCATTGAATGCCCCGCATCCGGCAACCCGACGTATCCAACCGGGCGTCACCTTTGCCTTCTGGCTCACTTCCCTTTGCGGCGGATCAAGTCAGTAGGAGGTAGGTTGGTTTTCGTCACCTCCAGATGGTTTCCAACACTACTCAGTAGGCTAAAAGTAGATAACGCACCCGGATCATTTCAGGCGATCAATCCCAATCCCAGGGGCTGCAATGGATTCAAAACAAAATGCTGCTGCTGGGGAAGGACGCGGCATCCTTCTCTGCTGCGCCGTGTCTGGATTCGTGTAGAATGGGGAAGAGCCTAAGAACAAGAACAAGAACAAGAAGACGCGCCTTCTCGTGCACACACTCACGCGCGCATGGCTGGCCGTCCGTCCATTGCTGGGTGCACAGTGGTGATTGTAAGAAGAAGAAGGTGGCGGTCGACAATCTGAACGCGGCACATCCACCGCGCCTTTACAAGTTCAACCAGGTGGCGCGCGCGTTGGACCAAAAGTGTAAAGCAAATTGCATGAATGCTGTGTGTGTTGCTCAAAGGTGGTGGTGCATTCGTTGGCTGGACTGGCTCTTTAACCACATCGTTCACATGTCAATTCAATAGGAAGCGAGCCAACAACAATAACAGCTAGAGGTGCGCAGCAATCACACGTAGCAGAGACGCGCAGCAATGGGTGGGTTTCGTTCGTGTCGTCTTTGCATAGAATGAGCCAATCATACGAGCTAAAAGCAAAAATTGTAACCAATCAAATCGAATTGTGAACTGCCTACCAAATGCGCCACTGTTAACCCAACATGGCTACATTCTACAGAGTGATGTGATTGATGCATCGGATTTGCTGTGCACAACAATCACCCATTCGCATTCAGTCCATACATTGACATTCATATTATAGATAGCAACGCGCATACATTGCCTCTTCGCATTGCTCTTCTTTCTTCTCTCGCGCCTGCGCGCCTCGTATCAAACTCGGGCAGTCCCATCGCCAGTCCCTTGTGTCTGCATCGCGCTCATGCTGCTCTTCGCATTCCGCTCTTTTGTTGCCTTCTTTGTTGACCACATCGTCCACATATATCCCAAGTACACTCGTCTCGTATGTTTTCCTGTCGCCTCGCCCTCTCTTCTGCTGTTTTTAAATACGTCGCTTCCGTTGTGTGTGTCTCCAATTCTCTTTAGAGACGGGGGGGAGGGCAAAAGCGAGAATTGGAGGGCGAGATGAGAGAACATACAACCAGCCACACTACATGAAGTCGTCGGCGCCGCTGCTGCCGTCCTCCTGGTTATCCAGATGGACCGCCTGGAAGCGCTCATTGCTCACGCGGATCTCGTCCTCGCTGTCGTCGTACTCGACCGTGTCGGCATCCGCATCCACGTCGGCGTCCGCGTCGGCCGCGCTGTCCACATCTGCGTCGTCGGCGTCGCCAAAGTCGTCCTCCGCGCCGTTCACCAACGAGCCCGTGACGCCGCCCACCGTTGAGTGGTACAGCCGCACAGTCGGCGGGCCAGGGAGCGACTTCTCGTTCTTCGACCACACTTTCCAGCCATCCTCCGGGGGTGACTCCATCTCAATGTGGCACTGCACAAAGTAATAGTCTTCGTCCGACATCGTTCCCAGAAGGTTCTTGTTCGGCGAGTACGAAATGTACCACCGACGTGCCTTGCTGGGCATGCAGCAGCGGAACAAAGTGTACTCGACGCCAGACGTTGGACTCACGTACGCGAACGTCGAGCAGTTGTCGTGCGTGTGCGACGTGCTTTTGTACACGCCGTTCACGTCGTCAAAGCCCGCGCCTTCGACAATGTAGCTCCGCTCTTCGTCTCGGTACGGGATGTTCAGCACCTCGCCTAACCGGATCAGCGTATCCTGCTTCGCTGGTTCACGGAAGAGCACAGCGAGACGACCACCGAGACTCGGCTTGAGCGACTCCACGCGCAACCACTCGTACATCCACTCCCACACGCTCCGGTGCTCCTCGAGCCACGTCTTGACGAGCGCGATCTTGCTCTGCAGTTCCAGGATCGTCACGATCTGGCGGTACACAAAGAGCGGCACGTGGTTGTTGTTCACGTACCGGAGGCGAATCTTCTCGCGGTTCTCAGCCGTCGCGATCAAACCGAACTCCGGATTCACCAATGCCATCTCAACAAGCTCTTGCTGGAAATCAAACTCGTACGACAAGAGGTTCTGGATCACCTGTGTGCACACCTCCACGACTGGCTGGCCCTTCCAGCCCGTCTCCGTACTGTTCATGCAGTGCAAGAGCGAGCGCAACAGCATCACCGACGTGTTCTGATCTCCGATACTAATGCGAAGCAGGAGATCGCCCACCGTCTCTGCGTCTTCCTCCAAGGCGGAGTCCAGGAACACATCGTTCAACAGTGCGTCGCGATTGAGCGAATTCAGACCGCTTAAAATCGTCGATGCAGGCGGCAAGTTGCGCGTTTGCCGCTTCAAATCCTCACCGAATCCAAATGCTCGCAGATCCTGGAGCACATTCTTTGTCGATGTCGCAGCAATGTCCGTGTAGTACGTCAAGAACCTATCCAGCTCCATGTGTTGCGGCGTCTCGTTGTTCCCGTACTTCATCAGCATGGCGCGCGCATTCTGCTCCAAACCTGTGCCATTCCCCACGCTGTTCACAGACGTTCGGAGGTACTTTACCAGCTCCTCCACGCCCAAACCTCCATTGACTTGGAAGTCTTCAAATATCTCTGTCAGCGCTTCGTCTGCCTTCTCCGACAAAGTCACGCGGTGAGGGTTCTGCGTATTGCTCTCAGCCAGCAGCGGCTCTGTGGTGCGACGTGGGAGTCCCAAGATTGCGATGATCGCCTCAAGCAGATACTGGTAATCTGGTGACGCGTAGCGGTTCGTTGTCGGCGGGATGTGCGAGGACGGGAACGCTTCCTTGATCGCACTCGGCGCTCGATCGCTCAAGAAGAAGTTGACCAATCGAGCGATCATGTCGCTCTTTTGCAAACACTCGCGCGCGGTCGCGCTGATCTCAGCGCAGTTGCGGATCAACATGAAACACTCTTCCAAGTGCGACTGCTGCATGACCGACGTCTGGTCCAGGAATTCGGCAATCGCCTCCACGAATCTTCGCAGCACCACCACGTCGGTGTTATCCTTGCTGACCTTCAGGTGCGCATCGTACGCTGTCAGTGCTCTCGACACCAAGTGCACAAACGACTGGCGCGCAATCGAGTCCGGACACTCAAACACAAGCCCGCGAAGCCACTGAATACGCTTCGTTGTCGACAACGCATCGAAAAAGCGCACGCAGATCTGCTTGTACTTCGCAAACTTTGCCGCCAGAACCGAGATCCACCGAGCGATTCCGTGCTTCTCTCGCGAGTGAAGCAGCACGCTGAGCACAAACTCCACGCCCACATCTGTCAACGTCGTCTGGGTCACTTCGTCGGATCGAGTCTCAGTGAGCGATGTCGGAGCAGCAGGAGGTGTAGATACGGTCGCATCCCCTGGAGTCATCGAATCTGTCGACTGTTGCTGTGCATCCTTAATGTACTTCGACTGCACCATTTCTCGGAGAAATTCGTGGAACTCGACGTCGAACAGGTACGAATTCTGCAAAAACACTTCGTTGGACTTCCAAACTTCAGCTTCGTACTCGCAGCGGACTTCTTCGTTTGTGGAATCATCGGTCATCGCTTCCGAACTGTGGTCGCCATCTGGATTCGTCACTGGCACGACCTTTTCGTAGAAAAGCATCAGCGCATTGCTAAACACCTCCATCTCCATGGAATTACTGGATCCATGCCATGATCGACGCTGGACACCTCCAAAGCACTCCGTCTCAATGTTAGCGGGGTCAAATGGCGACACGTCTTCATCGTCATACTTGAACCACTTTTCAGAGACGTGGTCGTAGATGAACGAGTAGTAGTGCCCGCCTTGCGCCACACCAGAGTGCACAAGGATCCCCTTCAGACGATATTCGAAATCTGGATCCAGTTGACTGGCTACGTCAGAGTCCTCCCCACGCAACGGAGACGCTTTCGCTCTTCCGGTTGGCGAAGTTGGCGATGACACTGCATTCGAATCCCTCCCGTTGGCCTCGCCCATGAAGTCGTCCGATGTACTCGATCCTGCTTCCGAGACGATGTCTTCGTCCACAGCGCTGGCATCTGGAGTTCCAGTTGAAGAAGCTTCGAGCTCTTCAATGCCAGCTTTCGTGTACGGTTTCATGTTCAGATTCATCGGGAATGAGCACCGGTTGTTCAGCTTCACTGTCTCAAAAGTCGTGTAGTCCAAGTCAAAGCGCTTCAAGTGCAAAATCAGGAAATTTGGAAGTTCCCCAAAGCACGTTCTTCGCACTGCCGCTTTCTTCGTAGCGCACAACTCGCACTCCACTTTGTTGTCGCCGTCCATGACTTCGCCTTCCACGAAGCCCGCAAGCGATTCCTCAATGCTCTCTTTTCCACGAATTTGTAGTTCCAGGCGAATAAACGGCTCTTCACGCTCATATCGATGCCCGCAGTCCTTTGGCAGCTTCTGAGAGATCAGCTTACCACTCAGCGCAGCTTGAAGGCACTTTGGACCTTGTGGAGTGCTCTTCAGTCCAGTCTCTAGTCGATCGAGCAGCTTATCACAAAATTCGGTGGCGTCATTCTGTTGGTACACGGAAAACTCGAGGTTGAGACATTTGCACGATTCCACGAACGCCTTCGGGTTGTAATACCGCATCTCACTGTCGCGGAGGTAGCAAAATGTGCGCTGCACCTGTCGTAGCACTTCGAGTGTAGCTTCTGTGCCAGTCAGCTCGCTTTGCAAGATCGCGTACCGCCCGTTCTCGTTTCCTGGACGTCCCTCGGAAAGCACAAAGCTCGCTTCGCCTCCATCGTCGTACCGTAATGTATGGCGGCCACTCAAATCATCGTAGCCAACGACATTCGCTTCATACACACGTCCACCGACACATTCCACGGCCACACGGAAGCCCACAAGCCGTTCAGGCTCCTTCTCGACCTCCGCTTTTGTCGGTTCTTTTGGTTGTGGGCGAGGTGCGACTTTTGCAGCCAACAGCCCTTGTCGCAGAGTTGGTTGCATGAAGATCTGCTGCAGGAAAGAGTTCATGTAGCACGAGCAGCCTTGATTCTTCAGTCCGACGTGCTCGCCGATCCCACGGGTTTCCACGTTGCTCTCTTGTCCCCACTTGAATTGGAGCGAGTCGCTTCTGGTAAATAGTCGACTCAGACGCACTTGCAAATCCTGCAAAATGCCAGCATTCGAAGAGATCGCGGTGGCCAGCAGCTTAAACGCAGGTCGTCGCGTCTCGAGCGAAACACACAGTGGACATCGTTGTCGATCCACTGACGGAAGCGTAAACAAACACTCTTCGTACACGACATCCACCACTCCACGTGCTAGCTCTTCTCGCGCGTCAACGTTGAAGACCAGCGCGTCGCGTAGAAACTCCAAGAACCCGATCAGAACCTCGACGGACCGCTCATTGCATGCCAGGAACTTGTTGGAGAACCCTGCGCGAAGCTTGTTTAGCACTGTCTGTGCCAGCGCTTTGCAAATCAGAGAAGAGCCTTCCACTTGAGCCAGGAAGCGCAACATTCGAGAATATTGATCACACGACACCACCACCAGCTCGATGCGATCAACAGATTCGATCATCTTCTCAAAGATCAAGTTCGCAGCGTTTTTCGAAGCCTTGCAAACAGACTGGAGAGATGAAAGCCACTGTTCGCGCACTTGGTCCGAGTCACTTTGCATGAGAATCGTTGCGATCAGTCCTTGGAGTTCCACTGAAGCCATGTACTTGTCCGCAGCTTCATTCGCGATCGACACGATCGAATCCACGGTCTTGATCGCATCGATCAGGATGCGAGGAGTGATCTTCTTTTCAGCATTCTCTTGTGACCGGTTGTGTTCGGACACGACGAGCTCGGAGATTTTCTGC
The DNA here is from genome assembly GCA_038050625.1 of Pythium sp. MPC-2022a. NCBI lineage: Eukaryota > Oomycota > Peronosporomycetes > Pythiales > Pythiaceae > Pythium > Pythium sp. MPC-2022a. The sequence goes on from JALBZB010000058.1 coordinate 14,544, forward strand.
ACCAAGCTGTCGTAGCTGCTTTGCTCAATGACGATCTTCGACTTCGTGTCTGCAACATCCGCTTGCGAGGAGATCACAGTGTAGTCCGCATCGTCAGCTTCACTGGAGCCCGCAAACGAGAAATACAATTCGCTGTGACCCGAATCAAACAAACAGAACTTGAGAATACGAAGTGCCACGGCAGCTCCTTCATTGAAAGAGCTTGTGTGGAAGTTTGCCTTCACGAAATACGACAGCACTTCGTGGAAGCCTCCCCCGTGGATGAAGCGTCGAAGGTATGAGCGAGCAAACGCGATCTTCGTGTTGTCCGCTGGGAGAAGGAGCGCGTCCATGATCTGGAGCGTGTAAATCGCCTTGTGGTGCGAGTTAGTCTTCAGCAATGCTGACCAGTCTTCTGCTTTCCCGTTGGTGCTCGCTCCGTTCTCTGACGGCGAGCTCATGCTCACATCGTCGTCCCAACTGTCTTGGAGTCCAATGTTCGATACTCGATCTAACAGCTCGGCAGCAGTCGGAATTTTCTTCAGGAAATTCCACAACGATGCGTGAACAGACTGCCCAGCCACGATGTCCAAAATCCGGAAGAGGATCTCAAAATATGAGCCGTCGCGCGCGATGATTGATCCAGGATGATGCCCTGCCGACCCATCCATCACCGGCGCCATCGGATGATCTTGATCAGCAGTGAGAGATCCACGCTGGACAATCGAGTTGAACAGAAGTACGCGTAACTCGGTCGTTTCGTTGATATTCAGCTCCGCGAGCGTCTTGTGATCCCCTGAAATCGCAGACCCACCTGAGAGAATCTTTGTTTGCTGCAGAGGATGCCCCACGACTTTCTCCAGCTGCTTGCGGAACAACCACAATGTTTGATTCGCATAAACAACCGCTTGCGTTGTTCGAATCGAATTTTCTTGATTCGCACTCGGGGACACGCCAGGGCCATTCATTCCGGCATTGTTGCTAGATGATGAAGACGTCGGAATCCGCTGCGCCACGATCTTTACGTTGAAATACGCCCCACGTCCACTCATTCCATGGGCGACAAACTGCTGCTTCTTCCTAGGATTCGTCACCAGACCGCTCAAGAGACTCGTGCACTGCTGAACAAGCTTGAGCGAGTCCACGGAGCTGTCATGAATATCCGAAAGCTTTTGGAAGACTCGCTGCAGGAAATCCTTTACACTCGTGTCCGCGTATTCGTCGTTCCCATCCAAGTCATCCGAGGATCGCTCGTACACACGGAGTAGCTCCTTCGTTGCCAGCTCGGAAACATCGATCGGTGCTTCAAATGCAATGCGCCACAACGCATCAATCCCAAGCACATTCAGCATATCCTCCTTGTTTGACGCAATGCCGCCATTCTGCAACTTTTGGTGTGCATTCAGACCCACAAAGTAGGTGTGGAAGCACTTGTATCCCAGGCAACCTAGCGTCTTGAAGTCCGTTTGCTTACACAGCAGCTCGTTGAAAATGTACAGGCAGACCTCAATGTTGAACGCAGTCGATATTGTGCCAATCGACGCTCCTGCTCCTCCATTCCCAACCGATTGCTGCTGCAGTTGCTGCTGACCACGCATGCTGGTCTGGTTGAAGAAGATCAAGCAAAACTCTCTCTCAGCTGGGGACGACGACAGAACGTTCCAAAGTCGATCGATCTGGGGGACCGTGAGCTCCAGCTTCGGGGACTTGACGTGAACATAATGAATCAGCTCCAGCCGATGACCGATCGAAGTGCGATAGCTCGAACTCTGCTTCTCTGCACACCGCTGCACAAACGCAGCCAACTCGTCAAAGAGTAGCGATACCAGCCCATGCTCAGCATCGATTGACTCGACAATAAGCGCTTGATCAATTCGGTACGAGTCGATCAAAAACTTGAGCAGCTCGAGCGATTTCGAGGCAACTGAATCTCGATCAGCAGTTGAGTTCAAACCCGCAGGATCTGGCGAGGACCCTGTTGGCAGGAAACACGATCGCTTGATTCCTTCAATGCACTCGCTCAAGAAAACCTTTCGCAGCGGCTCGCCATACTCGCTTCGTAGTCCTTCTTGGAAGAAATCACGAAGACTGCGACTTAACCGCACATTCGCGATGCTGCAGTGCATCTGAATCGACCACAGCAACTGCAGAATCGCAGTCGTGACGTCTGAACTCCGATCCATGAGAAAGCTCGGCGAGCTCGTAGCCAGTCGTTGCAGAAACGACATGAGCTCAGGAAACTGCTCGTTCCGACGCAGGTTACCACGCAGCGATTCATGGATGCTTTCCACCAAGTGTAGCAGCAGTTCGTTCGTGAGGTAGGGGACTGTCGCAATCAAGAGAGTGTGGATTTCGTCCACTAATGTCTGGTCTTTCTGGATACACGATCGCCAGATCACATCCAGGTAATGCGCATTCAGCTTGTTGGTCTCGGCAAGAAACTTCACGAGCAGCGCACTTCTCGACACGACTTCACGATGGATGCGGTCGCCAAAGATCTCCTCGACGACTTTTTTCTCAAACACCCACGAGCTCAAGATGTAATCCAAGCGCGTTTGGTCCTCTTCGCCGTTTTCTAGCACAGACTCCGGGATCAGCTCCGGTGCAGGAGCCACACCTTTCCCGGTCGGCACCCAATTGTGGGTTGGAGGCAAATATTCTTCGTACTGAGACTGGTGCTGGTAGTAATCAATATCTTGGTCCGAGCCTGGTTGCATCTTGTCCGCCTCGGAGATGAACCACCACTTCGAGCCGCTCTTCATCGTGCAGCAGAAAAGCGTAAACACTTGATCCGTTCCTTCGCGCTGATACACATACGTTGCGGTGGTCGAGTCGGGTTTCAAAACGTACACGCCATTCAACATCGCTGTCCCGGCATTGCGAACAATGTAGCGCGGCGGAAACGATCTTGACGCGCGCGCACAGTTGACGATGAGGTTGATCTGCTCCAACCCAAACAACCGCAGCGGTAGCGACGTGGACTCGACGTAGCGCTGGGTGAGCTCGAGCCACAGCTTGTTGATCGCTGCCGCCGAGACGACTCCCGAATCCACGAGCCGCCGGATGATCGCGAGAACAGCTCCCACCGCGTCGCTTGACTCTTTCTTCAGCACAGAGTCCGAAATTTTCGTGAAATACGTCATAATTAACACACATATCTTTGTACAAATCGTGTCGGCGATCGACGTGCGGAACTCGAGCAGCGCTTGCAGCAAAATTCGGATGTCTTCACTCTCCATCACCGCTTCGAGATCTTCGTCTTCCTTGCTGCTCACCATCATCTGCTCAAGCGTGTTCAGCAGCAACGTGAATCCTTGCAGCTCACAGAACGCTGCAATGCACTGCGCACGCACTTCCGGAGCCCCCGGGACCTTATTCCAATAGCTGCCGATCATCGCGGAAGTACGCAGATCCTTGTAGAAAGTCTTTTTCTTGTTGAACACCATCACGAGGATCGGGAGCGCTTGGAAGTACTTGCCCGCTTTCAATTGCGTGACGATCAGCGGAATGGAAACCGACAGGCATTGCGTCACGCACGACTTTTCAAACGACCCAATCTTGCTCGTGCTGTTAGTGACATATGAAAAAAAAAATCACACGAGATTTCGTTTCATTAGAACCAGACTTCCACATAACGAGAGACATATAAACAAAGGAACAAACACGTACTGCTGGTCGAGCATGATGCTGATGATCTTTGGGAACGCAAACTCCAAGAAAAGCTGGCTCTCGGGTCGATCAATGTGGCTTAGCGCCGAGTTGAGCGACTTGACTGCATTCTGCCACCCGACCGTTGATTTCACGCGTAGATCTTCTTGCACAATGTGGAACAGCTCGAGCTCTTCTTCCTCCATCTCGTCGTCTACAGCGAGTGAGCAACAGCATCAAACAGCATGAAGAGATGAGATCGCATGCAATCGAATCACCAGCACACCTACTATAACACAAGACTGTAGCACGTACCGTTTACTGTGTCTTCTTGCGATTTCTTGCGCCGCTTTTGGTTTTCGTTCTGGTCTGCGGGCGATCTTTCCATCGCGCGAAGATGTAGTTTCTTCTCCGTGGCTTGACAAAACTGGGTGGTGATCGTCGTCTCTTGCTGCTGTTGTGGTGCACCTGTATCCGCACTGCCCTCGCGTGACTTCTTGGTCGTCGTCGGGCTGTCGTCGGTGGAAGAGCTGGAACTCGCGCGCTTGGGAATGCTGCCCTCCGTGTTCGTGGAAAGCGATTGGCGAGGTGCTGCTGGCGATCGTCGTCACGTCACGTCTCGCGCGTCGCTTGTCGTCGTCGTCGCTGCTACTTCGGCAATCGCGTTCTCCTTCCTGCGGGTCTGTCACTTGCTCCCTTTCCTTTCTTTCCTTTCCTCGCTGCGAAAAGGGAAGTGGCGGATACTTTTTTCTCTGTGTGTGTGTGTGGTGGGTTCGCTTCAAGCTCCTTCCCGTCTCGCTTGTCCGGTCAGTCGCTTTGGCACAAAAGCAGAAAAGCACCTATATGCGCGTTTATACCACTAGACTCTCTGCGCGTCTCGCTGCGTCCGTCTCGCCTCGCCGGCGTCTCTCGTTCGCGCGCTTTGTGCTGCTTGCCCTGCGTGCTTCGCGAGCCGACTGCTTCTGCTTTTTCCGCCTTGCCGCGTTCTTTCTTTCAACCAGGAAGGGGGAGGAAAGATTGTGTTCTTCAGGACAAACACCCACTTAACACAATTAGAATGCTTGCTATATTGACAGGAAACATTTTCCAACTATGATTTAATCGGTACCAGCCTGCGTACTATTAGAAGATTTGAGATCAAACTCAGTACAAGCTTTTCGAATCGGATTTTCACATGTTCACGCTGTTCAACCCATGTGAGAATAATTCGGGATCACCAAGAGAATTTCGGGACGTCTCTCCCAGTTGCAGTTGTCATTTTGATGCCAACGATGCAGAGCCTGGAGGTGACGACGGCGCTGCTCTCACCCACGATGCGCAGCAGCGAGGAAACGCGACGCGCGCTGCTGCAGCGCCAGTGGGAGCAAATGCGCGCCGAGGACATTGAGATCGACATGGAGGATGAGGATGATGAGGAGCTCTTTCTCACCAAGCTGCAGGAGAAGCTGCTCGAGCGCATCGACTTCCTCGACCAGAGCTTCCTCGTGCTGCGCGCCAAGCAAATCAACTACGTCGCGATCCGCCTGCACGAAGCGCTCGAGCCGAAACGAGACGCAGACACGAATCTCATCCAGGCGTGGACGATTCAGCCGCAGATCAACATGAAGATCAAGATGAACACGCACATCCAGGTGCTCAAGCTCTCCACGATCCTCCGCGAAGTGCAGTGTCTGCGTCTGCACCAGCAGTCTGGGCTCCGCACCGCGATCGAAATGGAGATCTTTCCGTCCCTGCGATCGATTGAAGTGTTGCAGACACAGATCACCGCGCTGCGCAATGTGCACTTCTTCGCGAGGCAGCTGCGGTTCCTGCACATTGAGCAGACGGACATGGACGAGCTGCGGCAGATTCTGTCACCACGCAGCACAGACGACGAAAGCTCTTTTGTCGCGTGGAAATGCCTCAAGACGTTGCAGATTAACTGCTGCGCGCTGCTCTCTGTTGACAAGTCTGTGAACCAACTCCGGGCGATCAAGCAATTGGATTTGGGGTGGAATCGGATTCAGAGCTTTGAATTGCCACTAAAGACCCCGACTCTGGAAGTGCTCCACCTCTGCCACAACAAGCTTCGCGAAGTGCCTCCCATCCAGGCTCTACAGCGTCTGCGGGAGCTCGATTTGTCAGTGAACAAGATCAAGTCACTTCGAGGGCTCGAGAAGCTGACATCTCTGGAAGTGTTGGATGTCTCACACAACCAGATTCACTTAATGACCGACGTGGAGCTTCTCATGCACCTGCGAGCGCTGCGCCGACTGGTGTTGCAGCACAACCCTATCGCGCGGCGCCCAGACTATCGACGAGAAGTGCTGTTTTACCTGGGTGAAGGTGTCGAGTTGGACGGACAGGAGTGGAGTGGAGCAGAATTTCTCAGTATGAAGAAGTGCAGACGACTGCAGAGTTCAATTGAGAAAGACAGTGGGATATCAGGTTGGGGCGATGCCCCTATTCTGAATGTACCTGTCGCTAAAAGCAGTAGCAACACCTTCGATCGCGAAAGTGATGGGAAGTTGGTGCTGACGTACCCGATTTTGCCTGTCTGCAAAGGCATGACGCCTCATCTCGTGGAGATTCGTAAAGCAGCATCAATGCTCTCGCCTCGTTTTCGTCAGCAGCAACAACAGTTTCCCGCATCTCCGTCTGGACTGGCAAGTCGCAGTGGAAGCTCAGCGCGACTGACAGCAGCAGACGAGAGTGAGCTCTCTTCCTACCAAATGGACGACGAAGACGATGACGATGCTACTGGCGGGGAAACTGTCCGAACTGTCGATGATTTCTTTCGGACCCAAGAGGACTTTGTGGTGGTTCTAGACACTGAACTCGTGGACGCGCACGTCGAGCATACAGGTATGATGCTGTTGATCGGCATGTGAGATCTTTTGGCTCTCATGCTCATCAGTCTGACTGATTTAACTTGACTGGCTTGTAGACACTTCGGATGAAGACAGTGACGACAGCGAGAGCGAAACGGGAAGAAGGAGTCGTAAGTACACCACGAGCGACTTTATGCGCGACTTTGAAGAGGAAGAATTGCTTTTCCTAGATGGAAGGGCTGTGACCGAAGCGGATCTGGTGATGAATCGATCCATTGCCCAGAGCAGAAAAAGCAAACAGGTGCGTGATTTATCATTTCTTTCTATGTTGGTGTTATGCTGTTTTAAGCACGAAGACCACTAATTTTGAGATTATGTTTGATAGGCGAGCAATAGCACGCTGAATGTACGCGTGCTTTTGAACGGGGAGGACGTGAGCAAGTACGACCTTCACTTTGGCAAGGATGGCGTTGCTGCCACGTTGGAGCTCAAGGTGCTGTAAAGCTTTCTCTTTGTGTGCATGACACTGTAGGGTGATGTCAAAAACCTGACAAGATCAAATTATTCCATGTGTACTTCAGACCCACGAGATTCTCGAGTTGATCCAGCTCAGCGATCGAGAGAACCCGATTTGCATTCGCCGCGGTCTCCCGGACCTCGTGGCGATCGGTTCGTCGATCCATTCGAACCGAGCAGCCAAGATCGTCACATTGAAGCTGAGAACGTTGACGAACAGCCTGGTTGACGTCACGTACCAAATCGATGTGACAGCATCGCTCGAACGAGTGCTATCGAGCGTGATCGGGTACTTGCACTACCAGCAGAAAACTCCGCCCACGATATGCGTATGTGCGAATTGCGGAGCTGTGTCGCATCTGAGTCGAGAGTACCTGGTGCAGTTCGCGCCGGAGACTTCGCTGTCGTCCGGTGCAATGGATCCCTTCATCATCTACTCGTGCTTGCTGTGCAGCAGCTATAATGTCCGCGAAACCATGTTCGAGAGAATGGTCGCTGTGTATAGCGCCGACGGCGTGACGCTATCAGCAAAGCGAATGGCGTCGAACCCTCTGCTTCCAGAGAGACTGGACGATGGGTTTTACATTGAAGAGAACGAGATCGACCCGGTGGACACCCTGGGCATGTACGAGTGCGTGATGATCTCTTCGAACGGCGTGCGTGAGATCATGCTCGCGTCCACCACCGCGAGTCTGCACGACGACATCCCGAACGATGCGCGAGAGGAAGCAGTTGTCCAAGCGATCACAGTAATGAAGTAGACAATATAATATGTGCGAATTGTGTAGGAGAGAGTGCTCACTCAAGTGTGGTTTGATTATAATTGTAAATTTTGAATGCATGTTTCAACGTGTACAAATCAGAAAAAAATGAGATGTGTGCGTTTTGTCATGCATCCTCGACAGGTTCTATCCGATCTACAGGGCAGCATCGCCGATAGCTCATCCACTGGTTGATGCAGTCGCGATGGAACACGTGTCCACACTGCAGAGCTTGTACAGGATTCTGCGTGTCGTTCGGTCGATTCTTCTCCAAACAAATGCAGCACATCGAGCATTCTGCGTCTTGTTCGCTATCATCCGCTTCTGCTTTGGGTTCTTCCAGTTCACAGGCGCTAACGCCATCTCCTCCGGGCTGCGCATGTGCATCCGTGCTTGGAGCACGTGTCAGCGCGCGTTCATACCCGCGACGTTCAATATATGCCGCCATGTTGACGACGCTCCGGGAAGCGAGCTGCATTTTCGCCCCGAGCAAACGCCGCTTCTGCATCATTGGTGCAACGGACTGACGCGTTTCTGGAGTGCGTTGAAGCGCCTTGTGGACAGCATCAGCGATGCACGTGGACCAGGGCTCCTGAGTTGCCGTGTATGGAGCAAATCTGCGGCAATGCCTTCGCTGCTGGTGATGGTGGCGGGGTCTCGCAGCACTCGCAGCGCCGTTCATATCGTCCGAGAGCTCTCGAGCCACCGCCATTTCGCTCGTGTAATGAATGATCGATGGCTGACTCTCTCCTTTCTGAGTTCGCGTCATTTGGTTACACTCGTGTAACCTTTCTTCCTTCAAGATGCAGCTTTTACAGTGCTGGCCATAAGTATAACAAATCGCTATTTTGGTGAATTTATCAGCCAATAAACGTGCGTTTGAGCTGAAAATCGGTCAAAATACTTCATTAATTGTGTTTTACAGGAGGATGCCATGTTTTTCCGCATCAAATTTCGTTCAGTGGTCGAACTGGAATGGGTGCCCAAAATGTCCTGGTCATAAGTATAACGTATTTGTAAAGACCCCGTGTTATTTAGCTTTCTAGAGCGTTCTAGAGGCATCTAAATGATTCTAGTACTTTGCCTTTCCTCCTCGCTTCTCTATAACGTCGCTGCAGCGATCAGGCTTTGAAGAGACCAACCTACGGAGCTGATCTTGATCGAGTCTTGACCATTCCCGAAGCGCGACGACTTCCAGCTCGTCCACGCTGTTGTACTGCCTTCCACCGCGGTAGACGGTTGTGACAAGCTCTCCCCAGACGTTTTCAACGGGATTGAGGTCAGGGGAGAGCGCTGGCCACCAGAGTACCTTCACATTGACGTCCTATAGGAACGCCTGGGTAGCGCGGGAGGCGTGGATGCTGGCATTATTGTGCTGAAACACGTAGTTGCCATCGTAAATCTCATCGCCAAAGGTTAGAAGGTATGTGGTCAGGATCTGCTGGTAGTTGGGCGAGTTCTAGTGGCCTGACAAAATGGTTAGCGCTGTAGTGCCACGCACGGAGATACCGCTCCACACCATAATGAGCCCACCTCTGTTCTACCGGCTGAAGAATGCCTCTTTCTCGGCTCGGAGATCGTGCCAGTAGTACTGTGCACCATCAGGACCATCTAGGTTGAATTTTTTTCGTCTGAGAAGACGACATTATTCCAGTCGACGCGCTCGCGGATCACCTTTCTGGCTCAGTCGCATCTGGCCTGACGGTGCCTCGCCGTCAGCTTGGGTGTCTTGACGCGCTTGCCCCACCGCATGTAAGGCTTGTTGTGCAGCTCCCACCGTACGGTACAATCTGAAACAGACAGCAACAGCTCAGCTTTGAGACGTTTTGACGTCATCCCGTCCTGCTTTGCCGCCCGAAGCGGCTCTCGATGATCGCGTTTACTCAGTTTGGCTGGCCGCCTAGGCCGAGCCCGCGTCCCATACGCTTCAGGACCCTTCAGAAACTTGCGTCCGGCGTCGTAGGAGCGATCTACGGCTTCTGCGATCTCGGAAGTCGTCAATCCATCCCGCTTGTGGGCCAAAATCTGGCCTTGCTCGACGTCCAGTAAATGCGTTCCCTTTGGCATGAACGCTATATTGGTTTTCACAAAATGACAGTAGATTTAGACTGTCCATGTCGTGGGGATTGCGAAACAAGTACAATTTGATTCTAGAACGCTCTAGAAAGCTAAATAACACGGGGTCTTTACAAATACGTTATACTTATGACCAGGACATTTTGGGCACCCATTCCAGTTCGACCACTGAACGAAATTTGATGCGGAAAAACATGGCATCCTCCTGTAAAACACAATTAATGAAGTATTTTGACCGATTTTCAGCTCAAACGCACGTTTATTGGCTGATAAATTCACCAAAATAGCGATTTGTTATACTTATGGCCAGCACTGTATAACCCCTCTTCAAACCGATTTATCACTTTTTCTCTCATTCATCCTGACCAATAGAATATTGACCCATATTATGCTATTCAAAAGTCTGTCAGCGAGAACCCCCAGTTGAAGTCACTCTCAGTCATCATCATCAAGAGGGAGAAGAAGAAGAGGCCAAGCGAGAGGACGAGAAGATGCTGTCGCGCGCGATGGCCAAGGAGCGCAACGACAGCGACGACCGGATGGATGATGTGCACGAGCCGCTGCTGCCGTACGCGAGCTCCGCACAGCCACTTGACGGAGGCAAGCGCCACTCGACGTCCGCGCCGAAGCTTGTGCGCTGGTTGGGGTTCGCCGTGCTGCTGGTGGTCGGCTTTGTCGTGCTGCACGCGCTCGCGAAAATCCCCGTGCGCAAGATCGCGACCAAGTCCATCCGCGACGCGAGCATGGACATCCGGAAGATGCGGCTGACCCATCCACAGACAACGACCGTCATGCTCAACATTACGCTGTCACTGAACTCACCGTCGATGTTCTCGGTGAAGATCGAGCCCGCGCAGTTCACGCTTCTCTTCCAGAGCGGCAACGAAGAGTTCGCGGTTGGCTCGCTCGCAGCTCCTAGAATGGAGGTCAGCAATGGAGAGAACGTGATCATGTTCCCGAATTCGACGCTGAAGATTGACAACCGCACGGCTTGGGACGCTTTTGCGGGTGACATCATCCAGAAGCCAGATGTGCAATACAAACTCGACGGAGAGCTCAGCATCCGCATTCGTCTGTTGTGGGGGATCATCGCGTTCGACTTGGATATGATCCCGTTCAGTAAGACGCTGGGCTTTAAAGGCATGGACGGGATGAAGAAGATGCACATTGCCGGCATTGACATGACCAAGTCGACACCCACGCAGGTGATTGCGAAGATCCGAACCTGTCTGTTCAACCCATCGATCACAACGCTGCACCCCGTTGGGAAGCTTTGCTTGCGAGCGCACTATCCGACTGTCGGGAATCAGACGCTGGTAGCGAAGTTGGCGACTGCAGATGACACGAGCATCGATGTTGGACGCACAGATCCTTCTCATCCTGATTGCGCGTCGGTGAAGGATTTGAAGGACGCTGCATTTGGGTACAACTTACTCGAGCTGGAAGGGGAAATGGTGGGAACGTACCAGGACGCGATCAGTGGACTCATCTCCAATTATTTGAGCAACACGCCATCCGCGTTGACCGTCGTCTCGTGCTACCCGCAAGCGTCGTCAGTCGACATCTACAACCAAGCGATGCAGAGTTTGGTAATTTCGGCGATTTTACCGCCGCAGAAAGAGCCACTGATCGGCAGAATGTTCTTCAACAGCATTTCACTGGACACTCCTGAAAAGGGCAAAGCCAATGTCCACTTGGGATTGAATACTGCAGTTGCGGTCGAAGCAACAAGTCCGTTGGGTCCAAACTCCGCGCTAACACTTCGCGAGGTTCAGATGACGGTGAAGCTGTATGCACGCAAACGACTCGACGAAGTCCTTCTCGGCGAGCTTTCCACACTGAAAGTGGACATTTTGAACGGCCGGATTGTGCAAACAAGCAACATCTCGGTGAACTGCTCCACCAATCTTCTGTTTGACAAGAATGGCGCTGCATTCGGCGACCTTGTGCGCGATTCTGTGGTGAAAGACGCGGTGGAGTTGCGACTCGAAGGTCACTTGAACGTGGTTGCCGATGGCGCACTGAGTGAGTTTTTTGTTTCTTAAATAATGTGCCTGTCCATTTGCTTTATACTAACTCGTAGCTTCTGTGAAACAGATCGACTGAAACTCACCGGTCTCCCAATCGATGTCACGTCGACGCTCCCTGGAATGAACAACTTCAACAATGTGTCGATTGTCGACTTTCTTCTACCAGGAAAAGGTCAACCTGATGAGCATGGCGAAGCTATCGAAACAGATATCTCGATCTGGAATCCATCGTTTTTCGCCGTCTCGATCGGAGTTCTTCAGATGAATCTTGAGGTAGACAGCACTGGCGAGACGCTCGGCTCGTTGCATGGAGCGATGAACTTGAAGCTGGGAGACAACCGACTTCAGATGGTTGGGAAGCTTCTTCCTAAAGTGGATTCCAGCGGACGAGTGAGTGGTGAAGTCGCGGACTTCTTCTCGAGCTATCTTCGCGGGGAGCCCTCGAACGTTGGCGTGGTGATCACTGAATCCGAGTACTCCGATTGCATCTGGATGCAAAAAGCTCTCATTGGAATGAAGATCAGCACGGTCTTTCCTGGAGTGGCGAAGGGCTTCCAGCTAATCAGTGGGATCAACATGACTCGGCTTGACGTCATTCTGAAGGAGGTTGACGATGAAGCTGCGAAACGCAGAAATATGGGTCTGCCTAAGTGGACGAACACGCAAATGCTGATTCGAACGAGCTTGCACGCCGAAGTGAAGATGCCGTCGTCGATTCAGATCCCTCTCGACATCACAAATTTGTCGATCGCGCTGACTATGAAAAACGACAAATATCAGCCGCTTGGTGGTCTTGTCTCAGGACGAGAAGCGTGCGAATTCAACCAAGCAGCAGGGGGGTCTTTCCGACTGAACATGAGCAGATATTATCCGATTGAGTTCAGTAACGACGACCAAATTACGGGTATGGCGAGCTTCATCGCTGATCTGATCACGAGAGAAACAAGCGTCATCATGCGACTGTCATCTGACGTCAAGGCAAGCCAAGGGGCTTTCCCGTACGTCGAAACAAGAATGGGAATGCTGCCGCTCCAGAATATCCCAATCGAAGGCGCGTCGCTCATTCCAGGGATGAACTCGTTCAAAGATCCTCCAGTGAGAATACTCGCCGTTGACATTGAGCGTGGGCTCGACACTTCCATGATTCTGACAATGAAGTTCGCGATCAAAAACCCATCGGTAGTTCAGACGAAACTAGGAACGCTTCGTTTCAACGTGTTGTCTGAGAACGCGCGAATAGGTGTCGCTGAAATCGAGGATTTTAACCTCAAATGCTGTGGCGAAGAGACAATTCTCAGCGGGCGATTCGACTTCCAGCCAGCAGCTTCTGACATCCTGGCAGCCCGACGCTTCCTTTCCAATTTCGTGTCGGGCTATTTCACCAATGGCGAAGCGCAAAAGGTTTGATATAATGCGTACATCTGATCATCCTCGTTAGACGCCTTGTGCTTTGTTAACGTTGTTCTCGTGCGCTTCATTTGCCGTTACAGATTGAAATTCAAGGATCGAGCGAGAGTACGTCGCTGGACATTCTGCAACCTGCGCTGAAGGCGTTAACGATCCCATCGGATTTGCCGACGTTGGCAGGTTTGTTCCCCGACACGCCGACACTTGTGACCTCTTCGGTGCTGTATACGCCTTCGATTTTCCATTTGAGTCAGATCCCGACGGCATTGAAGCTGCAGAATCCGTTCAGTGAGAACATCACTGTGACGGGGGTGGATCTGCAGCTCTATCCATGCGAGGATCAAAGCAAAGGTGCGTGGTAACGCCATCTCTGTCGACATTGTTACTGCTGCTGGCGATAACTAACAACATCATGTGACTCTGTGTTTGGAATTTGTGAAATCAGTGGACGGAGCTCTGATGTGCAAGAAATACTACAGCGAGCCACTCGCTCACTTTTCGCCTGCGCAATTCTCGCCGATCTTTGTCCCAGCAAACTCGAAGGGGTGTTTTTCTTGCTGTCAAGGAGCTCATTGCGAGGAGAAGCTACCTCTTTGCCCCCGCGGGTCGGTTGGAAAGTGCATGCATGCTGATGTGGACAGCTTTTTCAGCCCCGAGGCGATCGCCGCGCTCTTCCGCTCTGCAACCTCCGGGCTCTTGATGAAAGTGAACGGGACGATTGGCGCGTCCATCGGTGAGTATTCGACGAATCTGTGGTACGAGCAAGAAGGACTGCTTGTCGCCATCGCCAAGTTCTAGCTAGCTCGAGGTTTTCTTTCTTGTGTTGTTCCCAGCGTAAGTGCTCGCGATTTTTGCACATTTCGTTCATTTTATCCCATTTTGTGCCAACTATGAAAATTCATATGAATGTGAAAAAATAGCTCAAAATTGCACGACTCGGTTAGAAATCTAAATGGAGTGGTCAACACGAAGTCAGATTTTGGCGGGAACTTTTTTTCATTTTTTTGCGAAGAGCTCAATTGCGACGCAACCTGAACGAGCAGCTCAATCGAATAAGATGATGCCGAAGGAAGCTCGCCGCAAGAGAAGGTCGCTCCCGTCTGCTGTCGAGCGCAACCTCTCCCTCGGTGAGCTGCTGGGCGAAGAGAAGTCTACGAAGAAGAAAGAGCGCGAGCAGAAGGAGCAACAGGCGCTCCAGCTGATGGCGTCGGTGAGTCGTCATTGTCGTTGTTGTGTTCAGTTGCTATTTGTGTGGTGATCAAGCTGCTAACAGCTCCACCTCTTCTCTGTGGCTTGTATCGTGCCCTCTCATGATAGTATTTCAGTATGATTGATAGCACAGAGCTCGCAGTCGAGGACGAGTCGTCAAGTGCCCCAGTGAGCAGTAGCAGTGACACAGACGCTTCTCCTGCCAAGGACACGACTTTGCGAGCTACAAAGAAGCGAAGGTTGACTGGAAAGCAACTCATCCTTGATCGTCAAGTTACGAATGGGGATGGTAAGTGATTTTTTTTTTTGCTGCTGTGGTGGATTGGATGGTGACCTGATCATTGACTGACTGACATGTGTGAACGAAAACCAGCAACGTCCGATGACTGTATCGAGAGTGAGTCTCTTCCGAGCCAATGATGCAATCGAGTGTCAAGTGAGATCCAGGAGTCCTGTCGGATGCTCCAAGCGAGTGATTTCATCGCGGAGAGCAGCTCTTTCTGTATGGACACCAGCGGCGTACACGATCCTAAGACTGAACACATCAAAAGTAATGATCAACCAACCACGCAACATCCCTGTCAGCCCTGCACAAAAAGCAACCAGAGCAACTACATGTGAGTACTACGTCTGAGTAAATAGTGAACATGTAATGCACATTGCTATGGCACTTGTGCTTGATGCAACCAATTGAAACTGACCAGTAACAACTCCAGCACAGCTCGATATTTATTTGCCACACACCACGTATGCCATGTTCATTTTCACCACACAATAGTGACCTGATGGCACTCAACCAGCGCGTGTCAATCGCAATTAGGCCAAATCAATAGATAGAGCCCCGAAGCGCTGGCTGGCGTGGCGATTCGCAATTCGCAATAAACTCAGAAGAGTGTCTCTCTCGCCCTTGAACTTTGGTGGTCAAGTCTGCTCACGTCACACGAAAAAGTTCTTGTGGCAGTGTGGCGCAAACACAGGCTTCTATTCGGGTCGCTCGGGTTTGCTCAACACAAATGTTCAGGTCTCTTAAAATACATATCATGTATTTCATCACTAGCAACTGATTTTTAAAAGGCTCATTATTTGTAGTTTTACTACCAAATTGTTTTTAACGTGCAAATGCATAATGAGAAGGGGGATGCTAAAATAGATCGCCATTTTGAAGGGAAGCCGCTTCAGCAATTGCATTGCCTCACGATCAGCACGCTCATTTGCTTGTCCACCGTGGAAGCCAAAGCTGCAGATCGATCGATCGATCCGATCACCCACTTCCACAGCAGCGTCCATGCGCGTCCACGCTCCCAGCATAAGTGCCGTGGCGCGGAGACACGTCGTCCGGAGCTTCGCCACCAGCAGGTACGTGTTTACGCTTCTTCTCTGGCACCATCACTCGCTCTCTGTGACTCGTTATCACTCGCAACTAACAATGTCTCTGCGTGATTCTCTATCTTTCTTGCAGACGGAATCCGCGGATCTCCATGGGCGAAGTGCGCGAATTGGCCGAGAACCAGCCGACGCCGCTGAGTCTGCAGCAGATGAAGCTCTTCGCGGCCGCGGGTGACAAACTGCGTCTCGTGTCCGCGAGCTTCCTGCACAAGGAGCTCCAGATCCGCTTCGCTCGGTATGTGCGTGTGATTGATTCTCAATGAACAGCTCTCTTCTCTCTATTATAACTAATCAACATGCTTTGCCGCTCGTACTATAGTGCTATCATGGAGCTCTCGGACTTGCCCATCGGCCTCAGCAAGACCGCGTCGGTGCAGAAGGCGATCGGCGTGTATTGTAATGAGCTGATGCTGCTCAAGGGCATGGACCCGCCGTCCACCTCAGAGGAGGACATGGCGTTTACGGACGCGATCAAGAAAGCCAAGGGCCGCGGAATGAACCTCGTGCCGCTCATCTGTGGCGGGCTGCAGGAGATCAAGGCGACGGACCTCGGCAGCAACGCGCTGCGCCTCGAGAGCGTCCAGGAGGACATCATGCACCGCCTGGACACGTTCTTCCTGTCGCGCATCGGCATCCGCATGCTCATCGGCCAGCACGTCGAGTCGCTGGAGCAAGCTGGCGGCCGCGTGGAGCTCGTGAACGTGGAGGCGACGGTGCGCAGCGCCTGTCAGCGCGCCGCGAAGCTCTGCAAGAAGTACAAAGGCCAGGCGCCGGAAGTGGAAATCCGTCTGGCGGCCAATGCATCAGCGCCGTTCATCTACGTCGAGTCACATCTGCATCACATGGTGAGCTTGTGTGGGGTTTGAAAATGTGAACTTGTAACGTGTTGCGTATGGTATGATTGCTGGCTGACTTTGGCTCATAATAACGCTTGCTCGCTAGGTCTTTGAGATTGTGAAGAACTCGATGCGCGCGACGGTCGAGTACCACGAAGGGCTCCAGCAGAAGAAACCGGGCCGCCTGAACCGCTTAGAGCACGTGATGAACCCACTGAGCAAGCACCTCGGCTTTGTGCTCCCAGCGGTCGGTGAAAACGATAGTATACCCCCAATTCACGCGAGTCGTTCGTCGTGTCAATGAGGCTCACAACAGTGTTGTGTCATTCCAAATACAGGTGCAAGAGGTGCAAGGCGTGACGATCTACCCGGACGTGCGGAATTACCGGAGACCGGGCGAGCTACCGCCCATCCAGATCGTCATCTCCCAGGGCCAAGAAGGTAAGCATTTAACCAACCGATTTTTCTCTTTTATGACCGTACAAGATCGCACTGGATAGAGGCTCACTGATGTTTATATTTTTACCTGGTTCAACTGTGTAGACCTCACCATCAAAGTGTCGGATGAAGGTGGGGGCGTGCCACGCAGTAAGTGGCCCAAGATCTGGCACTACGACTACACCACGAGCCCGCCGTACCCGTCGCACGACTCATACGGCTTCCACAGCTTCCGTCAGCAGTTCAGCGGCGGCGGCTACGGGCTGCCGATCGCGCGGCTCTTTGCGCGGTATTTCGGCGGCGAAGTGACGTTTATCTCGCTCGAAGGCTCGGGCTCGACCGCGTTCATCCAGGCGCACCGGCTCGGCACAAAAGCCGAGGTCGTGCCCGGCCACGCCACGTTCTCCCTGCAGCCACTCTATTCGTAAACACCCTGAAGGAAGAAACGAAAAGTAGATGACAGTAAATACAGCGCAAGGTATGATTCCCCAAACGATCTTCATGTGTGGGTGGATTGCTGTGGCGCTCTTTTCTTTGTATGTGAGGCTGTATCAAGGCAAGTTGGAGATCTCGACAGTAGAATTCGTAACTGGTGTACGAAATGATGCCAGCCTCCGAGAAAGGACGGACAAGAGAATCCATCAGCGTGGGTGCCTTCTGGTTGCGCTCTTTCTCGCTCTTGTTCATCGAATGGCAGCAGCGAAAAGTAGCTCATTCACTGATGTTTGCTTGTTCAGGACGATCCGACAATCAGTCGACAAGCCCACGCAACTTCAGGATTCAGGAAGGACCAAGCGAGCGCAAGCAATAGAAAATGCGCGGCTCAGCGAGACGAGACCTTGTCCACGCGAGCGCGTGTATCCAATGTGAATGCTGGCAACAGTGCCGCCAATTCAAACAGTGCACAAGAACGAACTCGACATGAAGAGGATACTGACAACGGCGAAGACGGCGAGGGTACCCACTCGATCAGGATCGCATTTGACTCAGAGACAACTGTAATGAGCGATGTCTTGATTCCGGCTGCGGTTGTTCTTTCCGAGAGCCCCAGCTACAAAGCCGCCGAGGGGATACGTGCATGCGACTCGGACGTAGATTCAAAGACCAATTTCTACTCCGATTCACAATCGGACAGTGATGCCAGCACCGAGAGCGACACTGAGAGCGATTCTGGGTCTAACTGCGACACCGACTTTGCTTCGGATGACTCCGACTCCGACTATGATGGTTTCGTGCTGAGAGTTCTCCTCTTCCTCGTCGCAGTCTACGTCTACCTCCACCTCTCAAGCCCCGTATACTAACTACTAAGTACAACCTATATCGAGCAACCCAGACCAAGTGGATGGCAGATGGATGATCTCTCAACGCAATGACCATGAATGACTATGAATGAAAAAGTATTTCTTCATCAAACATTCGGCTGCAACCGATTTATAAAAACCAAATGTCTTTGTTGCTCATGAGAAAAGAAGAGTGCACGAATCTTGAGATCGAGTGACCGGAACATACGCGGAGCCTAGTAGCGCTTCGGCGCCGTGAAGTCCTTGGTCCACTGCGCCATGTCGATCGGGTGTGACTCCTCGGACGCCGTCGCGTCTTCCTGCCACACCTTGATGGTCTTGTCGGCCTCGCACGTGATCAGACGCCTGTGAATAAAATGTCAAAGGTATGTGAGTGGGGTTTCCGTACCAGAACCATATTCAGAAATACAATACCAGGGGCAAGACACGTACAGTCCTGTCTTGTCGAACGTGGACGCGTAGATGCCTGCCTCACTGTCGAGCGAGCCCGGCTGCGCCTTCGTGACTTCGTCCTGGAAACAGTAGCCGGTCTTGTAGTCCCAGAAGCGCATCGACCCGTTGTCGGCGCCTGAGACCATCACGCCGTCCTGGTTGATCGCGAGCGAGTTGATGATCGCGTTGTGGCCCGAAAAGTTGCGCAGGAAGCGTCCTTCTTTCGCCTCCCACTTCTTGATGTTGTCCGCCGCACCAGACATGAACGTGTGGTCCTACAGTACCAGTATAACGTTGAGTTAGCCTAGGTCCAGCGAGCACAATAACATCCAAATAGCACGTACAATCGGAGACTTGGCGATCGCGCGGACCGCCTTCTTGTGGTTCGTCAGCGTCGTCATGACTTTGCCAGCAGCCAAGTCCCACAACTGCATACATGAGCAACAATAGAGTTCGCTTAGTTAGCTCAACAACAATAGAGAAGCTCATACTCATCATCAGGCGGTGTTGTGTACCTTGACAGTGCTGTCGCTTGAGCCCGTGATGATCTGCGGGTCCGTGGCTTGCGACTCCATGGCCCACACCGTGCCCTGGTGGCCCGACAGGATGTGGATCTGGTTCTTCGTGCGCATATCCCACACCTAGAGCAGCATGTACACAATTCCGATTATTAGAATCCCAACATGCTGTGAATATGAGCAGCTACAAAAGAGCCACAGCAGCAGCAATAGCACGTACTCTCGCGACCGCGTCACGACCGCCAGTCACCAGCACATCGAGCGTCGGGTGGACCTTGAGCGAGAACACGCCCGACAGGTGACCGTGGTAGCTGCGGATCACCTTGTTGTACTCCAGGTCCCAACCTAGTTAGTACCAAACAAATAGCAGTACAAACAGTGAGCCAAACCAACCGGCAGGTAGAATAGATCTCTAAAGGGGGAAAGCCAACAAATCACTCACAGAGCACTTTCTTGTCTTCAGCGGCCGAGAACAGGTACGCGTGGCGAGGACTCACTTCGAGACCACGGATCGCGTTGATGTGGCCCGTGAGTGTCAGTTTGAGCTGTCCCGACGCGAGATCCCAAACCTACACAGTAACAATAACAAGCACATAGCCACATCAGCAGTCTATAGGAGCAAACAACGCCTTGGCTCTATAAGAAGAACACCCCTACCTTGATGGTTCGGTCGGCAGAGCCCGTGACAAACCAGTCGTTCGTCGGGTCGACCGCGACCGCGCGCACCCAGCCGAGATGGCCCGCGATCACGCGCTTGAGCTTCCACGGAGCGTGCCACTTTGGCTTTGGCACTTCGGTCGCGCGGCGCCGGATCAGCGCGCTCGTGCCAAACTGCGCCGCGGTCTCCGTCTGTCGCTTGTATTCGATTACGGCGGACGACTGCGCACCACCACTACCACCATTCGCAGCGAGCCTGAAAGAGAAATATGCACGCATAGTAACATAAAAATTTAAACGTCAGTCCAATCGCCATGCGAACATCGCAGATAGAACCGCATACACACACACTAAATACGTACGTCTTCTGCTTCTTCCTGGCCAGCTCGGCCTCGGCTTCTTGCGCGACCTGAGCGACAAAAGACTTGTCCGCTTCGCCTGCTTCAATGGACACGCCTAAGAACACACACAAGTCAGCATCCAGTGCCAGCCACACGTATCATTCCATACACAAAAGTACGGCGCGACGTACCTGGCGCAGAAGGCACCTCATGACCGCCGAGCACCACGTCGCCACTTGCCGCGTCTGAAGTCTCTGCAGCCTGCAGTTGCAGCACTCCAGACGGCTCGCTCAGCGCTGCAGTTGTCACGGCGGCAGTTGCAGCAATGGGCTTCACGTCCAGCAGCGACTCTGGCAGGTTCAGGTACGTGTCGTTGAGCTTCGAGTAGATGCGCACCTTCTTACTGCAGTAGTCATAACATACAGGCACGGACACGCACAGATAAGTCACCAGTCAGTCACTCACTCACTCGCCATCCATATCTTTCTTCCCTTTCCTGTTCCAACGAGCGAGCAGCATCAAAGGGCAAAAGCGAACGCACCTGGGCGCAAAGTCCAGCGCAGCGCTCGTGTTGCGCTTCGAGAGCGCGAACATCTCGGCCGTCCGCAGCACGGACGCGCGGATGCGCGCGTCCCCGTCCTTCGCAGCAGCGGCTACGTCCGCAGGCGCCATCTTGAGTCTCGTTGCTTCGTGGAGCTCTTCGGCCCTTGTTGTTTGCTCCAAACAGTCAAAAAGCAACCAGTTGTTCACTTACAACATGCTCAGGCGAATTAGGCTTTATGTACTAAAATCCTTTATGATTGAATTTAGGAACCACTCTTTCATACTTCAAATAACTTACTTCAATAATAATAAAGCATGCAAAATATGTGATGAAAGTTGAAAAATCCCTTTTTAAAAAAAGGTCCACACATTTGCTATTGTAAAACGCAAAAATGGGGGCATGCCTTTCCGGTAGTGATACTGTTGAAAAACGTGCCTTCTTTTTTGCAGAAAATATTTTAAATAAGATACGCAAAAAAGGAGGCACGCTTTTTACAAATTTTCATACAAACGTCGAGCTATTTTGTGGTTATAAACGTATCGCTTTTTTGCGGCAATCCCCTCATTAAAAGGAGGTTTGTCAAAATAATAAGAAAAAGAATAACAATTGTCAAATTTGAAATCGCAATTGCTAAATGTTGTGGAATATCACATTAAAAGCGCGCTCACGCTGTTAGCAATTTTGAGGCTTAGCAATAAGTGACTAATATGCAAAATTAAATTGTGCTAATACTACGTATTATATAGTAGAGTTGACGTTATGATTCCTTAACATAGTAACTTCGAGCCAAACTGTGTCCGTTTGTGTGGAAGCGTATAGCTGCGTACGCATTGCTATATGAAAGCTTCTTACTTTATCCAAGATTAAAGACGAAAGCTCTCCCTTTGGATTCTTCGCGCCATCACGAAAACCCGCTCGTTCGCGCTCGCTCGCAATTTCTCGATACAACTCGAAGATCCGCGCGCGAATCCGCACGTCCTGTAAGCGAATCCACCAGCAGCAGTAGCCATGTCGACGTCCATGGTCCCCAAGAAGATGAAAGTGAGCGAGCTGCGCGCCGCGCTCGAATCCCGCGGCCTCAGCTCCAACGGCCTCAAGTCGGAGCTCATCCAGCGCCTGGAGCTGGCGCTCGACGAGGAGGAGTTTGGCAGCGAAGCACAGGAGCTCGAAGAGCTCGCGCCGCCGACAGAGGACGCCGCTTCTGCCTCGAAGCCAGCGACCGACGCAGAGCCAGCGTCTGCGCCTGTGACCACGAGTCCGAAGAAAATTGCGGCGGCAGCTCCTGCGAAGAAGAAGGAGACCGACGCACCAGCAGCAACCGCCACCACGACCCCTGTCGCCAAGAAGGAGCCTGTTGCCGCCGCGTCCACTAGCAGCGCTGCTGCGAAACCAGCCTCCGCGTCTGAACTCGCGAAAGAAGCCGACACGGTGTCCTCCTCGCCAGCAGCAGAAAGCGACTCGGCCGTGCAGCCGCTGACAGAGGAAGAGAAGCGGAAAGCGCGCGCTGCCAAGTTTGGCATCCCGCTCAAGCACGAAGACAAGCTGGTACGTTGTTTGTTTGTGTCGTTTGATAGCAGCATACTGGCCGTTTTATTAATTGATGCGTCTATGTGAAATGCTTCATGTCTGTAGGAGGAACGCGCCAAGCGCTTCAAGATCAGCGGCAGCGTCGGTACGTTACTTGCCAAATGGCGACGGCATTGATCGATCCATGGCGCTTACTGTTCTCCATGTATCTATTGTTCAACAGCTTTGACCGACGAAGAACGTGAGAAGAAGCTCAAGCGCGCCGAGCGCTTCAACCTTGAGACCCCCGAGACGGTAAGTGGCTTTGTGCTCGTGGTGCTGCCTTGCTCTCACCAGCGACAGGTATCTAACGGTAACCTCCCCGTCCTGGTTCGTTTCATTTTACTTCGTTTCGTAGCTCGACCTGAAGAAGGAAGCGCGTGCCGATCGCTTCGGCCTGAATGCCGAGAAGAAGCGCCTTTTGGAGCGCGCCAAGCGCTTCAACCTCGAGACCTCAGACGTGGTACGTAGCTTATCGATATATATTGCTCAGGCGGGTTTGGTCCGCCCTTGACAGGCCGCTGAGATGAGATGAGTCATGCCAGAGAGAGAGAGAGGCTGAGAGCAAGGAGATTAACGTTACCGTACATCTGTCTGTATATTTACTCTGTGGTTGCGATGCGTTCGCAGTTTGAGGAGAAGCGAAAGAAGCGCATGGAGCGCTTCGGTGGCGCCGCCAAGTAGATCGGATGTCTTTAGCCCGCAGCAGCAGCAGCAGGCGTGACCGACCACCTGCGCACAACGACAACGTGACGAATGGACTGAATGATTCAAAGTGACCGGCTCAGTGACGACGACAATCACACGCACAGACGCACAGACAGACATGTCCATTTGAGTCAGTTTGCTGGGACGTGTGTGTGAGAATGTGGGACAGTCAGGCAGGCAGGCAGGCAGTCGTTGCATGCATGCATGGGGCCAAAAAAGGAAAAGCGTACATATCCGATTGTATTTATGCCCAAGAGAGAGAGAGAAGAGCGAGAGTTTGGCTTGGTCCGTCCATTCCATTCGTCCAGCGCGTGTGCGGTGGTGCGTCGCTCCTGTTCTTTTTTACGATTCAACGACCACCAAACGACTACGCACGCTCTCCATACACCACCCATAAGGTCAATAAAAACAAAACAACACCAGCGCTTTTCCAGACATCAATCGCGTCTTATCCGTCTCCATCAGTTAATAGATGCAGCAGCGTCGAGCTGTGGCTGTGCATAGCCATTTCAGTGCGCTCGAATATTTCCCATGCGCCTCGCCCCTTTCTTTGGGCATTCGCGATCCATTGCGCGCTCCCGCTTTGTTGTGAACGCTAGACTGCTGTTTGGGCTTCTGTATAATGGATAAACCTGTGTGTATTTGTTAGTCAGCAAAAATGCACTGTACAGGATGTCTTTATATACCAAAATGACGGCTATTGTAAACGATACGTGTTAGCGGGGGTTGTGCGTCGTTATGGAGCAGAGAGCACACGACACGACAACCCAGCTCCCCATACAATTCCCATACAAAAAACCAAAACCACACAACTCGCACTGGCGATTCGATGGCGTGCGTGTATTGGCTGAAACAATACATCCGGATATTTTTCGAATGCTCGACTTGCCACCAATCCCATCGCTCCATTCATTGATCTTCTATTTATCTTCCAATCATAGTACTCACATAGTACTTCAATTTACCATTTTTCAGCCAATCGGAAATTGGAGCTCTTCGCTTTTTCCTCCTTCCCCCTTCCTTCCTTCCTTCCCCCCTTGTTCGTTTCACAACATTTCTTTCTTTCACTTCAAGCCGCCCAAGCCCGAGCCGAGAAGCAGCAGCACAAGCAGCCGACCGGTGACGCCCGCACGACGAGCAACTGAAGCGAGAGAAAGAAGAAGAAGGAGCGAAGGAAGGCGACGACAACCCAAGTTGCGACGCACGCCACACGCACCACTCCACCTCACCCCACTTAACCACTTGAAGAGACGCCAGTAAAGAGAGAGCCACGATGTCGACGCCGCTGCCCATCTACAAGCAAGCGTCCAAGCTCGAGACGGACACGGAGGTCCTCCCCGTGGAGATCGGCCAGACGATCTGGGTGCCCGGCCAAGAGCAGGTCTGGGACAAGGCCACGGTCATGGCCATCGGTGGCCTCAAGGTGACCGTGCGCACGCAGGCTGGCAAGGTGCAGCAGGTCGACCGCGGCCTCGCGCTCCCGCAGAACCCGCGCGTGACCGACGACATGACCGCGCTCTACTACATCCACGAAGCCGGCGTGCTGCACAACCTCGCGGAGCGATCCAAGATGGATGGAGGCGACGGCAAGGGCCAGAAGCCCTACACGTTCATGGCCAACGTGCTGATCGCAGTCAACCCGCTGCAGGACCTGCCGAACCCGCGCGTGAGCGAGATTGTCAACAACTCGACCAGCGCGCCGCACCCGTACGCGATCGCAGAGATGGCGTACCAGCAGATGGTGTACAACTCGGGCACCGACCAGCCGACGAACCAGTCGGTCGTCATCAGTGGAGAGGTAAGAAGATTACTTTGCAGTGTGCCGCCTCATTGATGGATGCATTGATCGATTGAGAAATTGTTCTGACCAACTGTGTGTTGCATCCCTTGCTGCTTTGATTGAAATAGAGTGGTGCCGGTAAGACGGAGTCGTCCAAGATCGTGCTGAAGCACTTGACGACCCGCGGTCTCTACGGTAAGAAAGCGCGTGGCGAGGAGATTGAAGCACTCTTCAAGGACCGCAAGCAGCACGGCACGTCGCTGGACCACCGTTTGATCGAGCAGAACCCGATCTTGGAAGCGTTTGGTAACGCCAAGACGCTGCGAAACCACAACTCGAGTCGTTTCGGCAAGTTCATGAAGCTGCAGTTCACGTCGAACGGCGAGTTCAAGCTCGCGGGTGCATTTGTCGAGACGTACTTGCTCGAGAAGTCGCGTCTTGTGTACCAGGTGGACGGCGAGCGCAACTTCCACATTTTCTACCAGTTGCTCGCCGGTGCGTCTGCGGCGGCGAAGAGCGAATTCAAGCTCACGAAGCCACAGGATTTTAGCTACCTGAACCAGAGTAACTGCTACGTCGCGGAAGACACGGACGACCGCGCGTGCTTTGAAGATGTCGTGCGCGGTTTGAGCTGCGTCGGCATGGACGACAGGCTCCAGCACGTCATCTTCTCGGTGATCGCGGGCCTCTTGCACATTGGTAACATCGATTTCGACGAAGAAGACACCCCCGAGGGTGAAGCCGCGATCATTGCAAAGCCTTCGGCGAAGGCTGCGCTGACGCTCGCGTCGAAGCTGCTCGGTGTGCGCGAAGAATCGCTTGCGAGGGTGATCATTGAGCGCGACATTGTGACACGTGAAGAGACCTTCACAGTGCGTCGCAACGCGCAGAATGCGATTTACGCGCGTGATGCGATCGCCAAGGCGCTCTACGGCAAGCTCTTCGACTGGGTGATCGTGCAGGTTAACGCGTCGCTGGGCCAGGACCCTGCACCACTGCCGTACATTGGTGTGTTGGATATCTTCGGTTTCGAGTCGTTCCAGCGCAACGATTACGAGCAGCTTCTCATCAACTACACAAACGAAGTGCTGCAAGCGACGTTTAACAACCAGGTGTTCATTGCCGAGATGGAGCTGTACAAGCGCGAAGGTATCACGGTCGGCAAGATCAAATGGCCAGACAACCGCGAATGTGTCGACTTGATCGCGTCGAAGCCTGACGGTATCTTGAGCATCTTGGACGCTGAAGCCATGAACCCAAAGCCAAGTGACGAGAAGTTCTTGGCTGCGCTGCACCGCAAGCATTTGAAGAACGCGTACTTCCCACGCCCTCACCCGAAGGACATGCAGCACATGTTCATCGTACGCCACTTTGCCGGTTCCGTCTCGTACACGATCGGCGCGTTCATGGACAAGAACAACGACACGATCCCGCAGGACATGGCGAACCTGTTCTTGGGCTCGTCGAACCACTTGGCGGTTGCGTTCTTCAAGGGTGATGTTGAAGAGAAGCCAGGCAAGAAGAAGGTGCTGAAGAGTGTCGCGGCCAAGTTCTCGAAGCAGATGCAGGAGCTTGTCGACACTTTGGATGCGACGCGATGCAACTTTATCCGTTGCATCAAGCCGAACGCGCTGATGCGAGTGGGCATGTTTGACCCACGCTACGTCGTCGGACAGCTCCGTTGCCAAGGTATCATGCAAACCGCGCAGGTGCTCAAGGTCGGACTCCCAACGCGTGTGGCCTACAGCGAGCTCGTGACTGCGTACAAGAAGTTCATGCCTCCAGATGCGCAGCGCCTGTTTGCAAGCCAGAGCGACCCAACGCTGATCACTGCGATCCTGTGGGCGTTCCAGGTCCCAATGGATGCGTACAAGCTCGGTATCACGAAGCTTTTCTTCAAAGCTGGCAAGATCGCTCTCTTGGACTCTATCCTGAAGATCAACTGGGCGGTGGATGGCCCTCGCATCGTCGCTCGTATGAAGCTCTGGCTCGCTCGTCGACGCTGGCGTGTGGCGCTCGCGAAGGTGATCACGCAGAACACTTTCAAGAAACTGTTGCGCAAGATCCAGTTCCGTCGCGACTCGGTTGTTCGTATTCAGCAGTGGTGGCGTGGACTCACGATTCGCCGCGAGTTCAAGAAGCAGCGCACCGCGGCGCTTGTCGTGCAGGCGATTTTCCGCGGCCACAAGGCGCGTATCTTGTTCAAGTCGAAGAAGCAAGAGCTGATTGCCATCGCTGCTGCTCGTGCCGAAGAGGCTAGACGCCAAGCTGAAGAGGCGAAGCGCCGAGAGGAAGCTGCTCGGTTCGCGGCTGAGCAAGCTCGTCGCGAGAGCATGGCTCGTGCTGCTGCTGACTCGGACCGTCGCAGAATGGAAGAGGAGGCGAAGCGCGCGGAAGAAGAAGCGATCAAGCTTGCGCAAGAAGCTGCCATCGCTGTGCGCGAAGCCGAAGCCGCCGCTGCCGAAGCATCTGCCGCGGTCGAGCATGAGCGCCAGGCTGAGCTCCGCGCGATCGCCGAGGCTCACGAACTCGAGAAGAGAATCGCTCGCGAGAGAGAAGAAGCCGAGAAACGCAAGGAGCAGGCGTTGCTGCACGCTGCAAGCGTCAGTGCCAGTCTCTTGGGCGGTCTTGCTCAGGTGAACACCATGACTGGCGCCACTGGCCAGGTGCACGTGATCGACATCCCAGACGATGTCTCGCAGGAGAACAGAGAGCAGTTGCAACAGCTCAACGAGCTTCTGCTCAGCGGCGCGATTGCCCAGACGGAGTACGACGAACTTGTTCCGTTCCTGTTGGAGCCACCATCCGAGGAACCATCGGGTGCGGCTTTGACTGCGGAGCAGGAAGAGTCGCTCAGTCGACTGTACTCGACTGGAGTGTACGGCATCCAGATCCGTTGCCCAGCGTGTGGTGCGACGAACAACACTGCGAACGGCAACCACTGTGACGACTGCGGCTCTCTCTTGACGACCAGCGATGACGCCGGCGTGGCTGACCAGTACGGCTACCGCTCTCGTTCGATGTCGCGCCAACAGAGCTTGTTGACCTCGCCACTTGGCTCCTTCGGAATGGAAGGACACCGCATTACCATCCACGACGGTTTCTTGCAGGTCCAGATGCACCGCACGCAGATTTTACAGGACGACAACTATGCCGAGTACACGGTGTACGTCTTGCGCTGCGAGTGGCAGCCTCGAGACTCCGACGAACCAACGACGTGGCTGGTGTCGCACCGTTTCAGCGTGTTTGAGCGCCTGCACAAGGACCTGAAGCACAAGATTCCTGCGACGGTGGCGAACCTTCCGAACTTCCCTCGCAAGCACCGCCTCGGTGGTATGTTTGCGGGCAAGACCGGGAACTCGAGCGAAATCGTCGAAGAGCGCAAGCGAGGCTTGGAAAACTACCTGAGCCAAGTGCTCGACATCTGCGCTCGCCTGCCAGAGACGCTGAACGTGCCGGAGCTGGACCGCTTCTTGAACTTGTCACGCCAGGTTGAGCAGTACCGCCGCCAGCTGCAGGGTGCGACTGTTGCTGCTACTGGCGAAACCAACGCTGGCTACGGTGGACAGTTGAACATCAACGCTGGCGGGGCCGAAGCACTTGCTGCGCGCGAGCTCGCTCGTCTCCCGACGGAGCTGCCGACCCCTTTCGACGAGGAAGAGCTAACCCACACGGAGCAGGCTGTCTCGATGCTGAACGGCGCGATCCGCAACTCGCGCGGCGACTTGCGTCGCGACCCAACGGTGCAGCATCACTTGAAGGTCTGCGTGCAGTTGCTGCCACGTCTTCAGATCTCGGCGAACTTGGACAACCCGTTCGCCAACGTGGACTTGATCCCGCGAGCGATGCAGTGCCAGGAAGATTTGGAAGTGACGATGGGTCTCTACAACGACTCGCTCCTGGCCGTGACGGAGACGTACGCGCTCTCTGCTCAGGAAGGCACTGGTCCGGGCCAGGCTCCGCCTCCGTACGTACCTGGTCAGCAGAACTCGTACCAGCGAAGCTACGGCGTGTAAGCGACCCCAGCGCCTGAATCACTGCCGACAAAGAAGAAGAAACATGAAAATCGCGCGCATTTTCCAGTCGACCGCGAAAGAGCTCATTCCAGCCATTGGTAGCTGCGGGAGTTTGGTTACTGGCATGCGGAGCCACCCCCTACGTGTTGTATTTGGTTTGACTTTGTCAATACTTTTTTCTTTACATGGAGCAACCCAACGTGTTTCTATACTTTTTTTCTTTACATCTCGTCGTGTAAATCGTGGTTGTGTGGAAGCGTCGAAAGACACCCGGGAAGTTTGGAACGAACTTCCCTACCGACGAAGCACCACTGAGGGCCTCTGGCCTTTCGAAGGTGCGCGGGGCGACTCTCACCTCGGATCGCGCTCGTCGCCACCTTCCAGATGTTCGACGCGGCGTTCGTATCTCGGTTCCACAGCCTGGAACAAGTCGTACACTTGACCAGCCCGCGACGCGAGATATTGCCGCTCCTGTACGGTCGAGGGTTCTCGCAGACCCGGAACGTCTTACACTCATCCCGCTCGCATGTGCTGCACCTGCAGCTGGTGCGGAACTCATCGACCAGGTACATGTTATAGCCCGCCTTTCGAAACATCGTCCTGAAGCCCTTGCCCTTGACAGGCTCCGTGAACCTGTGGTGCTGCCTCTGATTCCAATCCCCTATCGCGACTATCGTTTCTGTTCCGCTTCCGAGCAGTTTCTCGAACCGCTTCAGGAGATGAGCTTCCGTTATCTGGCGACGCATGTAGCCGCCGAGCTTCAGCTTTCGGAAGATGTACTGGTTGTACACGGGGCTCAGACGCCTGTTCATCTCGTTCTTTTTATCTATGTAGGCTTTGAAGCGCTCGAAGTCGGCCGTCTTCCTGTTGTAGACGCTCAGCTCCGCCTCCCATTCGAAAACGCGCTTGCTGTCGATCACCCCTGCTTGTGTTCCTGTGCGTAGTCCCAGTACTTCTTCGCCTTCGTCTCTTTGCGGCGCGTGTCCTGTGTGTATCAGAATGTTGTCTGTTGTTTGGTGTCTCCGTCGACGCAGTACAACAGGTTGCTCATGCTGGAGTCGATCGCGACGATCGTCTTGTCCTTCAGGGGTTCGTAGTCGGCGACCTCGTCGATGTACGTCTCGCTATTTCCTTTCTTCGTTTGGGTCGCCCGCTTGCCGAGAAGATTCTCTCGTTTCAGGAGGATGCTGTAGCTAACGCCATCTGTCTCAATCTAGTAGTCGAACGTGTAGCCCTTCGCGCGGAAGCACTTCATGCCGGTCTTGAAAAAGAAGGCCCAGGTGCTGTCGTGGTGCTTGACGAAGTTGCCTTTCGTCAAGTAGTCGCTTCGCTTTCCCTATTCCTTCGTGAAGCAGAGGTTGACGAGCGAGGTCGTGTCTATGCAGATGTGTTTGGGCACGATGTTGCTGCACAGTGGGCATGCGTTCTTGACGCTTGTGCCGTGCGCTTCGACCGCCCTCATCATACGCAGCACGCATGGGAGGTGAGTCTGCGGCAAGCACTGGATGTCGTAGCGGACGTTGTCTTTTTGCAATTTCCTCGCAGGGAACACCAGGTGGCGCTGCTCATCGATCCACGCGTGGTAGAGGGGTGCAATGTCTTCGGTAGGTGTGGCCTGAGCAAGTCATCCTTGACCCTGCGCAAGTGAGCGCACAGCGCATCCTGGCGGCTCCTCGTCTCACTCCCGCTCCTCCTGATAATGACGACCAGCTCCTTCTTGCGCCACGACACGTTGACGTACCGCTCGACGTACTCAACGTAGTGCTGCTTGATGTTGTTCTCGTACATGGTGATGACGTCGATTGAGAGGTAGGCGAGCACGGTACTCATGTGCCGGTAGCTTAGCTCCTCCGCCACGTACGCCTTGTAGTGCTGCTCGTAGAATGCCTTGAGCTTATCCTTGATGATCTGCGTCTTGGCCTTTGGATGCCTGCCCTGGGAGGGCGGCTTACAGAGCACCTTCATGACTGAGGTCACAAACTGTCTGTCGAGCGCGGGCAGTTTGTTGCCCTTCTCGCAACAGTGGAGCAGGTACAGCTTGAGCGTGTGGATCATGATGCCGTTGGCCCGTAGCGCGGCATCGGTCAGCTTCTCAATGACGAGATCGCTTGACGACGCTCTTGAGGCTCATCTTGGCGCAGAGGTAGGTCGGTTTCGGCAGTGGCTCCTTCATGCTCCCCATTTGAGCGCGTTTGCTTGAGTTGCAAACCCTAGACCCTAGACAGATGTGCCGATGCGAGGAAATGTAGAAGTGAATATGTATTGGAAGGAAGAGAGCGGAGATCGATGGCCTTGGTCCGTTGCCTACGGTGCCTCACTTTTCGCATCCCTCATTTTAAAAGCGACGAACAGTTTAATAGGCGCTGACGGCGACGGAGAGAAACAAGTCTTTAGGTGTCAATGATAATCTCG
Organism: Pythium sp. MPC-2022a; assembly: GCA_038050625.1. Taxonomy (NCBI): domain Eukaryota; phylum Oomycota; class Peronosporomycetes; order Pythiales; family Pythiaceae; genus Pythium; species Pythium sp. MPC-2022a. The sequence continues at coordinate 45,915 of JALBZB010000058.1, forward strand.
CCTTGCACGCACGCGTACTCAAGAAAAGGTTACTTACCACAGCAACCGTTACCTGCGCATAAATTTTCCGACCGATACGTGCCGGTCAATCGACTACAACAGCGAGGAAGCGCACGCCATGCTGGAGGAGGTGGAGAACCGGCCGCTCAAGCCCGTCAACCCGATCCGAAAAGTGCTCATCGTCACCGAGTCGGTCTCGCTTTTCTGTGTTGGCGCTCTGGTAAGGGCGGCAACTTTGCTTTACGTACAGTGGTGATTGACGTAAAAGTCACACAAGTACTTACTGACAAGTGCTTGGAAATTGGTTATTTTATCTTTCTAGGTGTACTTTGGCATCCCACGACAGAACTCGCGCATCCATGAGCTCAACTGCGCGAACGGCTTCAACTGCGACAAGATCCACGTGCAGGTGAACCTGCTACACGTCTTCCAGTACGTCTGGATCTGGGTCGCGCTCTGGTCCTATCAGAGAACGCAAAAGCGCGAAGCGACCGTGGTGAAGCGACGGCGCGGCACGGAAGAAGTCTGAGAGACGGCATGTAACAACGACTTCTGCGACCAAAGAAGAAAAAGGTCCAGAAGAATCCCTTTTCGCTCATTCGGATAGAGTAAGATGATTGAAAGACTCAAGCTCAAAATCCTAAGCGCGAGACAAGAGGGAGTATGCGTGCTGTTGGTGTATTTAGAATCGTCAAATATAAGTATCAAGTATCGTGGTATCAGGTTTACGGTATCAAGTCAAGTATCCCATCCCAGCCCTCCCAAGCATCTTCAGTATCAAGCGGCGTTCTGGTACTTTTTGTAGAACCACTCAGCGATGTACGCGAACGGCGCCTCAATGCCCGTGTTCTGTTGCTGCTCAACACGAGACGACGAGAAAAAGTGTCAAGTTTCTTTAAATGACTGCATTTGTACTTCCCTGAAGGATCCATGAAAGAGCAAGAAAACGCATAACAAATACAAAACACAAACTGCAAAAAAGTTCTTCGTGTTCACAATTTCAACATGCTTTCTCTTAGTTGCACTGGACTCATCTTCAAAATTGCGTTCATTCCACCTCCATGGTGACGAGGTCGTCCTCGTAGATCTTCTGCAGCCACTTCACACTCAGGCTCTTCTTGAATTCATCGATCGATGGCAAGCCAGGCTCGCCTCCATCCACTTCGAATTTCGAGAATGTCAGAACTTTCGTTTCGTTCGATAGCATCAAGAAAGAGTTCTCACTCCAGAACCCCTGCGAGTATGGCGTCTCCATTTCCACGAACAACCCCACGAACGAACTCGATCGGATTGTCACGTCAAGCGAGTTTGGCCCCGCGCTCGACTCTTGCACACCCGCGATCTCGATAGTACCCTTCCCAAGATCCAATGACTTGTACGGTGCGAAGAAGTGGTAAACATCGCTGCACAGTGATTGAGATTCGAGGGCTTTCGTCGATTTCGAGTGGCACTTGACATAGAGGAAGCACGATGTCGCGGTGCAGGATGTTTCTTTCTCGTTTAGAAGCTTCTTGACATCAAAGACTTGGATCTTCTTACTCTCCTGTAAATTAGAAAAAGGTTAGTTCAGCAGAATCAAACACAAGGCACAACAAAAAGATAGGCATGCTACTCACCAGAGGGTTCAACGAGAGGTTGTCAGTTGTGGTCTTGATAACACTGCCAGACTTTGTGCTTCTCAACTCGTACACGACTTCAATATCCAGCTCTTGGTGGATGTCGCTCACTCCATAAACTTCAACATCGCCAGTTTCATTTTGGCGATGGATCGAAATCACGAATGGAGCGAACTCTCGACGCACAAAGTAGTGCAGACTTTTCCAGCGTCCTGAAAACTCCACACTCGACCAGCTTGTTCCTTGCCAGATATCATTCAGTTGCCAGTACAAAATCCCCATCGTCATGCCCAACTCCACGTTTTTCCCGCGTCGCCACTTCCGAATCGCTGTCTGGTAACAAAGTCCTTGCTGAATTTGCGTCAGATACAGGTACGAGTCAATACGCTTTGAAATGTTGAACCCGAAGTCTCCATCGATGTCTCGAACTTGTCTCGAGTACGGAATCTCCAGCCACTCTTCATCGCTGAACGGGAACGGGACGACGAAGCGACGCTCCATCTGGTGTAGCATCTCAGCCGTGCCATTCGCATGCCGCTCGCGGAATTTCAAGAATTTCCAAAATGACTGGAATGATTCCCAGTCGACATCACTGCTCACTTCGTTCAGCGATGTCTTCGATGGCGTACTCTGGAACCCGAACTCTGAAATAAATCTAGCGCGAGGGAATGTTTCCGACTCCTGGCAATCACTCGCATAGTCGTAAAAATGCACATCGCTAGAAAAAAGAGTACATGTGTGAGTTCCATGAGCAGAAGATGAAATATAGCTGAACTCAGAAAACAGTGCTCTTACCCATATGCGATCCCATTGACTGCTCCCCAGCGCTTGACGTATGGATCCACAGAATATAATCCGTTCGATGGCGAGGTGTCGACAAATGGACGCGAAGGATCCAGCGCAGCAAAAATCGGCTGAATAACATCCACGAAGATCTTCGAGTAATCTGCCACTGCAATATCTCGGTTGAACGTCGTTCCTGAAGGCATGAAGTCGTTGCTCGCGAACTGCTCCATCATGTTCTCATTCTCGTTGTTTCCACCCCAAATCGCAATGCTCGTGTACTTTCGCAGTCGCTTCACTTGCATTTGCACCTCATCACTGACCAATTTGAGAAAGTCGTTGTCGCGAGGGTACCTACAAGAGAGTAGAACAAAGAGTTAGTATCCATATTTTGTCTGGTAAAATGAGAACGAGGCAGCAGATTAGGACTCACATTCCACACGCGAACATCAGCTCTTGCCAAACCAGTAATCCCAAGCGATCGCATTCGGAGTAGAAGAGGTCCGACTCATATCGCCCTCCACCCCACACTCGGATCTGCAACAAAAGAAAATTGTCAGCTACATGTAGTTCATCATAGTCAATAAAAGTAAAGCGCGCCAGCACATACCATGTTCATGTTGGCTTCGTACGCGCTCCTAATCAAGTTCTTGACAGTCGCTGGCTGGATTCTGGTTGGAAATGAATCCGTTGGAATCCAGTTCGCACCCTTGATGAAAATCGGGACTTGGTTGATCTTGAAGTAAAAGGTTTCTCCCGTCGTGTTTCCAGCCGTTGTTGGCTCTTGAACAAGCGCAACATGTCGAATGCCGATTTTGTGCGAAATGGAGATGTTGAAGCGCTGGTTGTGAGCGACGATCTTCAGCTCGTACAGGTACGGGTCGCCATACCCGTTTGGCCACCACAGAGTTGGGTTTTCCAGCGAGTGCCTACGATTTAAGAATGTTCGTTAGTATAAACTATCATTCGCCAATGCAGAGGATAGCTATAATCACTTACAATAGCGCGACCTCGCTACCACTGGTGACGCTTGCTATCTTCGAAGACTGAACGATTCCGTTGACTAGCAAATCGAAAGTAATGTTGCCGTATTGGAGCCCCTTCCCATCAAAGGATACCTTGACGGTGAGATCGACGACGGAGAGATTGAGTTCGCCCCCAGGAAACTGTTGGATCACATCCACATTCGTCAGCTCAGGCGAAGAAGATCCATACTCGAGATAGACGGCTCCAGCAATGCCAGTGGTTGCATATGCCGGACCCCAGTCCCAGCCAAAGTCCGACCCTGCCTTTCGGATAAATGATCGGTGAGTCGGCTCAGCCCACGTGTTGAAGTTTTGAGTAGCAGGGACAAAGTACGGGTATTTTGCCGCCTGTAGCGCAAAGCGCAAAGAGCAAAGTGAGAACAGCAGACAATCAATCCATTTTTGAATATTCGACCGAGGCAGAAAACGCACCTTGTAGCTCGCGTAGTCAAGTGGTGGAGTGAACACCACTTTTATCGCATTGCTTCCGCGAACAAGTAGATGCTCCACGCCAAAAGAGTACGACAAGAACGAATCCACCGTCGACGCGAGCAGTTTGTCATTCACAAAGATCTGCGCGATGCCATCCAGGTTCTCAAACACCAACTTGCGGCTCTCGAGTGCATCGTCCTCGCCCACTTCCACTTGCGTCTCGTACACCCACGTCTCCTTCGCAATCCACCGGTACTCGCGTTCGTTGAACCGCAAGTATGGGTCTTCGATCAGACCCGCGTCCAGCAAGTGCATGTGGGACGTGCCCGGCACCGTCGCGTTCTCGACGCGCACCGAGCCGTTCAACGAGCGGAAGCTCCACGTCGTCAGCGACAGCTTCTGCGCGCCACAGGTTCCAGCATAAAGCAGCGCCGTGGCCAGCGACAGCGCTTTCGCCGCGCGCGTCTTTCCCTTCACCATCGCCGTCACCTTACTCTCTTATTCTCTTGCTGTGCTGCTTGGATGGCGAATTGATGAGTGAGCGAGTGAGGCGCAACACAGGAAAAAATTGTGCTCGAAGAGAGCAATCAAAACTTCAACTCGAGGAAAATCAAAACCATCAAAACCAAACCGCTCAGTTGTTTAGCACTGGTGTCAGTGCGTGTGTGTACGGGACAAGCTGTGAGAATGTAATGTTTTCCACTTCAAAAGTGGGAGGAGCTGGGTGTTTTGTGGGTAGGTGCTTCTTTGCTTGAATTCGTAAGTGGGAGCTCATCCTCACTTGAACTGCGAAAGAAATATCAACTTTTCGTAAATGAGCTGTCCCTGTTTTGCATTGCTAGCGTTTTCTATGGCATTTAGGCAAGCAACTTTACAAATCGTCGACTTTGCATGAATGTGCCACTTTAGCGGGGCGACGTGGGACAGCTTGATGACACATGTGACTAACACAACTTGATAGTGACAAAAGTGAGGAAGAACTAAAATAACAAACTGGCGGCGCGCACTGTGGGTATGCACGCGCAAGCTTGCACACGAGCACGAGTATGTATGGCAGTATTTGTAAGAGTGTGCGCACGTGTTCACGTGTTGTTGTGATCATGCATGCGCAGTATTGTTTCACATTTTTTGCTGTCACATGTTGCTGCTAACTATGTTGAGTTGTAGTACGATGAATGCGACCCAATAGTGCCAAACGTGAGGGAGACCAGTTTTGGTGGAGGTGCGCATGCACGTGTCCATGCTCCAGCACGGACACGAGTATGGGTGTGAGAGTGTGCGCGCGTGCGCGCGTGTTTACATGTATCTTTCTGAGAGTTATTGAAAGCATGCATGTGTTGTATCTTTTCACGTTCTTTCATGTGTGGTTGGGTACAGAATGCGATCCAATAGTTCTAAATGCGATCCAATAGTCACAAAAATGAGGTAATGAGAAAACTGATGGAAGCGTTTGTGAGCACGAACATGCATGGATGTGTACAGAGATCGTGGCGTGCATGTAGTGCATGTGCACGTTTGTGCTTAAATAAATAGCATGCTTTGTAAGTACACGCGTTTACATAAGTGTGTGGCGTTGGTTGCACTTGTGTTTGTGAGACAATGATAGTGGGGTGTAATGTGTGCGTGTTAGCATGTGGTGGTATGAATGCATGATGGATATAAATACTATATGCGCAAAGTGTACTTGTTGTACGTGTGTTTGCATGCTCGCATCTGTTTAGAAATACGTGTGCTACTTACTGTAAGTGCGAGGATGTAGTTTAGTGCAACACGAGGCGAGTTGATTCGACAAAGAGGACAATTCCGTACCAGTATTTTTGAATATATTAGCGCAATCAGTGAAAGCTGTCATGGAAATTGTTCACACTGCAATGAACGGGATATAGATAGGCTGTGTGTGGGCGAGCTACGTGTTTGCCCGTGCTTATGTGAATGGAAACGTGTAAACCGAGCGCGTGCTCACGCAAGAGTCGATTGGGTTATTAGAGTATCATGTTTGGGATATTATGTGCATGTGTACGAATGTGAGAAGGGTATGTTAGCGTTGTGATCTGCATCGTCGGTGCTGCGTCGGGGTTGATGATGAGTTCATGTCTGTGTATGTAGCTGAATTGAGTGCGATAGAAGGTTGCACGCGCGTTGGTGTGCGCAAGTACGTATGCTTATGAGTTCGTCCATTCGCGCGGGTTCCAATAATTACAATGGTTAGTGTAGCGTATTACGCATATACTCAACGCAGCGGTTAGATGGAACCGGCAGAAATGAGGGTGTCGCTAAGAGCCGAAGTGTGAGCTGGCACGCGCGCATGGCTGTGGTACTTTTGCGTGCTTGATATTTGATGATTGCTGCAGTTTAGTCGGAATGTGAACCCATGTATCAACAAATACAGCATAAGAGGATGACTGCATGTGAACCCATGTATTAACCGATATAGTACAAGAGGATGGCTACATGCGTACGAGACAACATGTTCGATACATCGCTGCACAAATACGAGTAGTACGCAATAATATAAACTACAACAGTGAACAAAGTATGCGAGCCACGAATTGTGAGTGCGTAAATGGTGTGAGTATGTGTGTGGCAGACTCATATATAGACTGTATGTGATCTGTATGGAGCTATAGTACTTGAATGGAGGATAGAGTGAAGGATATAGCAGCGAGAGTACTAATGTAATATCCGCATGGATCAATGCACTGGGAGACCCTTCATGTGCGAAGTAGACATTTGTATCAATTGATGGACGTACAAATCAATACAGAGATGAACAAGCCAGAATATGAGAAAATAAACACGACACAGACTTAGTTGGCACCGTCAACCTGCGTCCGATATAATATATCTACTTGGCAGGGAACCAAAGTTGAACCTGCTCAAGAAACGGAGGTGCTCAACGCTGCACCAGCTCAGGGGTGGGGCCGCCGAGCGAAGCGAAGAGCCGGCATCTTCTGCCTGACCTGGCGTTGCTGTCGAGCAACCGAGGTTTACTGGAGCCAGACACTAATTCTACTCCAATCAAGCTGGATGCAACTTCAACAAGAGACTGAACTGATGATACTTTATGAGTCATAATATATACACAAAATCCCATTATAACTGCACAATCCATATAAAAAATACAGATACCACAAACCTCTGAAAACCCCTCCAGCCAAACTTGAAATAGGCGCCCGGTTAGTTTGTGCTCGAAGAGAGCAACCAAAGCTTCAACTCGATGTGGAGTGGCGTTGGTGCTGGCGACACCGCCTCTTTCTCGTTCACAGGAGATGCAGAAACTCTGGTTGCTGAGTCAGCTGCTGCTGGCGGGTGTGCTGCGCACTGCGGGGTGCTGTCGGGCTCACCCATATTGAAATGGTCGGACCAGATGGAGGTCTCCACGCCATATCGGCAGATCTGCCAGTTGGGTGTGACACAATGCCTGCATTGTAAATGCTTCAGCATCTGCTGTGAGACATGACGCGAGATGGTCCCACCCCACACAGGCATTTTATGGCAAACATTTGTTTGCCATAACGACATTTCGTTCGTTCGTTCCTTGCTGCCTTTCGTCTCTTGTTGTACTGTATCGCAATGTTGATGGACAGACAACTTTGTATTTATAAAACTCATCAAATACCAGGACAACCAAGTACAGCAATGCATGCGATGACTATTCCTTTGACGAAGCGTTCGGGACGCATAAGGTCACCTTAGATGACCCCAAAGATCTCCAAATAGGTTTTCATACGTAGTCAATATCTCGCCACCGTCAGGGATGTCAACAGCATCATTGTTACCTGTAACTCCTCGCACGCTGCAGTTGAAAGAGCCGCAGAGAAGAAGCCTGTGGTCGACAATGGTGAACTAAAAGGGAGAACCAACAAAAATGACATTACTACGCCATTGGTCCACAGCATTATTGAGAATGCAAATTGGATGCATGCACACCTTCACGTGATTCGTATGGAGAGGGTAGTGGGATTTTGATTCCTTGATGCTCCATGAATGGAATCCAGCTTGAGCTGAAATTGGACTCTCTGTAATCTGCCGTCATCCGCACAGCAACCCCGTGGTCATGAGTGTCCATGATCACGTCTGCGATCTACACATCCGAATCGTAAAATTAGAGTAACATGAGAGCTATCACATCAAAGCAAACATAACCACACGACGCGGGCACTTACATCAACGCATGTGGTTGCACACACACACACACACACACACACACACACACACATTCAAGCTCATTCGCGCGCGCTGGATATACTCCAAGAACTGGAGTAGACGGGATTCTTCGATATTGTGGAAGTCGTTGCAGTTTGGTTCGATGCAATAGCCACACTGCAGCACATCCCAGCACGGGAGTCTCACGTCTGGAAAAATTAATGTACGAACATACGAGGGTGGCGATGTCTGGGCCGCTATACGAAAACCCAGTGAGCCAGCATAAGGGTTGATTGTTCCGAGTCGCGTGTTCGCACGCAGCGGCGTCAATCCGTTGGGCGGGTCGCTCGGATTATACCCGAGATCCATGTTGTGATCGTTGTCCGATTGCTCATGTGCTGATACTGATACTGCCCGTGCTGAATCTAGTGCTGGATGTGGTGGGACCGAAACATCCTGAGGCTGGTACTGGCATATGAGTTGCTCGTACAGGAGTTGCCGGTACAGGCACTGTCGTTGCTGGTACTGGTGGCATTTCGAGATCTCCCCCTTCTTGGGTGTCCTTTGCGAATTTCTTTTTGAGTGCAGAGTAGCTAAGTGAGAGTAAAGACGCAATCAGAGGTAGTCCCCATTTCTCCCTGTTTTTTTTTTCTTCTCGAAAATATCCCGCTGCGAATGAGGATAAGCGCCGCGACGAACTCATCGTCAGTGATGTCGTGGTGATCCTTCCGTGGCTGCGTCTGTGACTCCGGCGTGCGTTCCTGGACACGCTGCTACGGGAGAAGTTGGGCAGAGAAGGTTGGAGAAAGTCGACGAATGGAAAAAAGGTGGCGAAGAAGAACAGCGAGCCAGCACGCATGTTGAAGGTTGGTTGGGGAGATAGGGAGAATTCCCCTCCATTTTGAGCCATTTCCTATTGAGAATTCCCCTTGCTCGACACGAGGGGAATTCTCAATAGGAAATGGCTCAAAATGGAGGGGAATTCTCCCCCAAAGTAATTGGCTCGGGGAAAAATCCGATTTTTCCTCAAGCCAGAGTGATAGTTCATCTCACTTCTAATAAATTAAAACCTCGTGTCGGCAAGGTTTTATCCTGTGTTAAAGAGGTTTACTCGTCAAAACCCATTTTTAGGAAATTTGTCCATTTCCCAGTCTCACTTACTAAATTCAAGATAAACGTTGGAAAAGAGTGCGCCACTTTCATTTGGTCAGGCGGTTTTGAATACCTTGTTACTGTTAATCATAACAGGTACCGGGTTCCATCCAGCTTCAGCTCAGACCCCGCTGACATCACAGCGACCTGCGAGTCTGAGGAGAAAGGAGAAAGCAAGCAAGCGTCTGAAAGAAGCGGCGGCGACGTGGGTTAAATAAAGAAACCGACCAGCGCTGTACAAGACGAGAGGAGAGGAAGACATCACCAGGCTTTTCGTTCAATCTTACGACGACAGTACCGCTACTGCTGCTGCCTATTGTGCTGCTGCTTGCTGAGTTCAAGACGGAGAGAGAATGGCGACGCGAGAGCTGACCAAGTCGTTTCTGCAGCTGCGCGTGGACGCGAAGGCCAAGAGTCTGCGCCGCAAGAACATCGTCAACCACTCGGAGGAGGGCAATGCGCTTATGAAGAATGGCGATGCCGCGGCTCACGTGCTAAACATCGCTCCCGGCTGGGTCGACATCGTCGGCGAGACGAACCAATACGTCGCGCGCATTAAAGAAATGAGTACGTTGAAGCGACTGGTTTATTGCTGCGGAAGGGAAAGGGGGGAATATGAGCTGTATATCTAACAAACGCACACTTGTGTATGCACTTTCTTCGTAGTGGACAAGTTGAACAAGCTGCACACGAAGAGACTGATGGTGCGCTTTGACGGATCGGAGTCGAAACACGAGCAGGAAATCGAAGAGGTCACAGAGGAAATCACGAACGAGTTCCGCAAGGCAGAGCGGGGCTTGCAGAAGATGGCGAGTCGGGAAGATCAGTCGGCTGCGGATGCGAAGACAAGGCAAAACGTACAGAGGTATGTGCGCATGCTGTATGACTGGCTGGATCGCACTGGTGATGGCTGAATCACCAAACTGACACTGTGATGGTATCCATGCGAGCAGAGCACTAGCGACGCAGCTCCAGACATTATCAGGCGAGTTCCGAAAGACGCAAAAGGACTACCTCGGCAAGGTCAAGAACCAGAAATCTGGTCCAGTGGAGTTTGACTTTCTGTCGGAAAGCAACACAAAAGCCACTCGTCGAAGCTTAGACATGGTCTGCCCACCCCCTTTCTTGCTTCATCAGTGTCCACCATACAGCACATATCGCTCACGTATTGTTTCCATTTTGTTCTCTTGCTATTGCAGGGATTCAACAAAGCGCAGATCACGGAAGTCGAGATTGCCGAGGACCTCATCAACGAGCGCGACCAAGAGATCCAGAAAATCGCCGAGTCGATCACGGAGCTCGCAACAATATTTAAGGAGCTAGCTGTGCTTGTCATTGACCAGGGCACGATCTTAGACCGCATCGACTACAACATGGAGCAAGTCGTGGAGCAGACCGAGAAAGGCATCGTGGAGCTCGAGCAGGCGGAGAAGACCCAGAAGAACAACCGGCCGATGAAGTGCATTGGCCTACTGCTCGTGCTGATCTTCATCATGACGCTGCTGCTGATTTTGAAGCACTCGTAGGTTTGTCGGAGGTGTACACTGCGACGAATAGGAATATGCAAAGACAGAGAGAATGAACCAGAGAAAGAGACTAATCCGAGTGCCATGTGTGCGAAATTGATATAAGAACCCTTCACCGCCATTACGATGAAAAAAAGCTATTTTGAAGCCAATCAGCGCACGACAAATGGAAATTTGTGGTTGCCCCATTCGTCCGAGCCAAACAACAGGGTTTGGCTCGGTTTTGTGGCCCAAATGTCAGTAGATCAAATGTCCCAAGTTGGGGATTTCTCTCCTATGTTTTTCCGAGCCAAAGCTATTTGTCCCATTTGTCCGAGCCAAACAACAGGGTTTGGCTCGGTTTCTTGACCCAAATGTCTTTCCCCTCAATCAGAACAATTAATCTGAACAGTTAATCTGAATACGATTTATTTTTTCGAGCACGAAGTGAGCACCTTCAAGGAAGAAGGGAGGAGGGGGAAGGCTCGCTTCTTCCCTCGCGGTCCGATGTCGTTCTTTTCAAAGCCTGCATTTTAAAAAGAGCCGACCAAGAACAAGAAGAAGAGCTCAGCATGCCATCAAAAACGAAGCTCAAGCGAGCCCCCCAGTCGCCGATGCCAACAGGGATCTCTGCACGTGATCTTACGACCCTTGTGTGGAAAGCAGCGCAAATTCTGCTTCCTAATGGGTATTCAGTCGAGGACTTGGCGCTAATAACGTTCAGGTCGGTGAAAAGCCTCAATAAACTTGTAAAGCGACACAAGAAGAAGCGAGAGGAGGAATTTGCTGCAGCTCAGAGAGACGACGCGGACACGGAGACTTGCAGTCGCGACGAGAACACTGAAATGCAGGGAGGCGAGGAAGGTAGCGGCATCGTGCAGGATGCCCCGGAGCCCGAGTTTGATTTCGTGGCCGATGGCAACGGCGTTTCCGAGGTTGAGCTGATCGCCTCGACAGATCAGCAACCTGATCGACAATCGGAGGAGCTAGAGTGCGTCCGTGACGCAGTGCAATCAGCATCTATACGCGGACCACCGCGTGCTGCTTGTGGCTGTCGGAAAGGAGGCAACTCCCACGTGGAGACGCTCTTTTTTCCTGACAAACGCTTGCCATGCGTAGCCTATATGTACGGCCATTGCGATAACCAGGCGTACGAGTGAGTTCACGGCGAGAAGTCATCTCTCGCATCGTTTATGAAATACATCAATAACACCACGAATACCCTAGACATCTGTGTCTATACCATCACGCAGATTGAGGTAAGAAAACGGTTGCAGATGTTATTACGCGGTGATTGATAGTCTAACCTAGCATGTTTTTGTCCTTTTCCTATTCTCTAGATAACGTGGGCGATTCTGTGTGCGCATTGGTGGAACGTGCGAGTACGAGTACTTACAGACAAATCCCAAGACTGTCAACAAAGGGAATCAAAAATTGGTCTGCTAAGGCGGTTCGGTATCCCAATCCAGTACTCAACTCGCACTATCCATGCAAAGGTACGATTACATTGTTCACAAGTTTTTCTCCATGTGTTGGATTAATTCACACTGACACATGTTCATTATTACGGCTTAGTTATGGGTCGTAGACGGAACCTGGTTAATGGAAGATTCGTTCAACTACAGCATGAACGGTGCTACCAACAATTTCGCTCATGTGTCTGTCCACAAAGGGGGTCAGAGCACGTCCGATTTTCCAGCAAGTTCGAGTCGAAGTGGGTCCCTTCAAGAGATAACCAACGATGTCAGTTCGATCCAACTAATGTTCGTCGGCTGATCGCCATCTTATCATCCCTACCATCCTACATGCCCTTGCAGCATCTCGAATCGACATTCGCAACGAGGTCAGCTTGATAGGTCTCTATTGAGCTCTTACGTCATGCTCCGTGTCCACCGAGAGCGAGCAGATCAACCTTCCTCCAGCTGTTCGGCATGGACAAGCGCACAATCACGTTTGTGAACGAGTTTGACTGCATCCCCACGATGGCCGCCCCGTACAAGAGCTACATCCATCCGGACCTGGTGGCCGAGTTCCCAGCTGAGAAGGGTCGCTACCACATGTACGTGACGTACTCGTGCCCGTTCGCATCCCATGACCTGCTGCAAAGTGGTATGCGAAGGTGGCGAAGACCAAGTGCCTCGATGGCTTCGAGTTCGCAATTGTACCTCTCGTTCATGAGACTAGTGCTGACGCCACTGGCTTCAAGACTGCGATGCTGCGGAGGCTGGTGCTGATTGCTGTCTTCGTTGCATCAGCGATCGCTCTGTTCGTAAAACACCGCCGCTCCCGCCAGAGCTCTTCGCTCCGTCCGAACGAAGCCACATCACTATTTGTGCGTGGATAGATAAGAAGTGCAACGGAGCGTCCACTGTAGCTCAACTATGCAGCTCCAAGGTAGGAGTGCTGGTAGAGCATTGACTTCTGGGAGGTTTTCTAAGGTTCAGTGTGCAGTACTCGCGTATACCAAAATGGAACGCCCGAGAAATTTGAATCAAAAGGATCAATGTCAGCCTCATGCAATTGGTATACAGGAAATCAACATATTTGGTAACAATGCATGGTATTCAGTAGAAAATGTGTACCAAATATGACATCGGCATGCCTAAACAGAGCTGCTAATACACCTCTCGTTCGTGGCGGCCCATCCAGGTCATCACATTCCACCAATTAGCAGGTAGGGTGTGAGATGGTTGGAGTCGGGGTGGTGGTCGCAGGGGTCACTGGCAGTTGGACTGTGCCGTTTCCCCCATTCCCGCCCCCGCCAA
>JALBZB010000059.1:0-58671 GCA_038050625.1 Pythium sp. MPC-2022a
GATCCGCGCCGAGATCGCGCGTGAGGCTGCGAGCCGTTCGCGTTTGTAAATGCTGATATCGTTGTATTCGTTCACAGCTAGTGACAGTATGTATGAGTGAGCAGTTGTGCTGTTCACCTACGAAGTGGAACGAGAGTGTTGTACAATGAATGGATACAGGCAAATAAATACATTGCCTTCTTTTGTTACACAGCTTATCGTACTCTTAAGCCTAAGAACAAGTGTCGAGCGCTTCGTAGAACTTGGTCTCGGCCGCGAAAAAGTGCGTGCGGCGCCGCAGCAAGCGGGAGTAAAAGTAGCGTGGGAGCGCCACAGCGCCCATATTGTCCATGCACTCGAACGACGGGCTCTTCTTTGCGTCGTAGTCCCTTCGCCGGTACCGTGGCGTGAGGTGCGTCGGGTTGATGTTGAACATGCGCGACTTGTCCGCCGTGAGGCTCTTCTCCACGCCTAGCGGGAACGGTTCCAGCAACGCCTTCCCGTTCACGTAGAGTAGCTCTGACGCCTCGTTGGCGTCCTCCTCACTGGGTACGTAGTGCGCCATGCTGCCGCACATGCTTTCGGGATGGTTCTCCAGGTCCTGGTTCGGCACCGAGTCGAGCAGACTGAGCCCCCAGGGCGAGAAGAAATATGGTTGATGTGCTAGCTCGTACGCCAGCCAGAAAGCCTCCTTGTCACCCCAGGAAAACTTGAGCTTGAAGCGCACGCTCGTGATCAGGTACTTGAGCACGTCCATGGCTTTCCCAGCGCGACGCTTGTCGATCAGCACCATGGACGAATCCATTTCGTGCGCCGTGGCTTCTCGGTACGCAAACGAATCCTGGAGTTGCTGCGATGGCGTGGGACCGCTCAGTCCGAACTTGGCGTAGTTGAACGTGTCGATGAGATGATGCAGCATCTGCTTGCCTTTGGTGTCCACGCGGTTGAAGAACTTTTGCATCGCGTGCACGCGGTCGTAAAAGAACGTCGTGCCCGTGCGCTTGTAGCCGCTCATCGCGCGCAGGTCCGCCGGGTCGCGCATCAGGATCGCGTCGGCATCCAATAAGATCACCTCCTGGAGCTTCGTGTGATACAGTGCGAGCGGCTTGAGCCAGTAGCTCTGAAATGAAATCGCGAGTTTCTCGTCGCCAAAGAAGACGTCGTCCTGGGCGACAGTGGCATCGCCGCCATTCAGCACGGAGCGGCTGAGCAGCTCCAAGCAGACGTCGACGATCTCCACGTTCGAGTCGTTCCGCGTCAGCAGCGCGTGCGCTTCCTCCGAGAGCTCGGCCGGAAGACAATGGTACACTTGAATCACTTCGGTGTTCCCGAGGCAGCGCAGCTCGCGGATGAGCGATACGCCCATCGACACCACGCCGTTGTGCAGACTGATGATCACGCCGCGGCCATATCGGCTACTGGTATTCGTCGCGGCTTCCGCCTGGTTTGCGTCTTTCACTGCTGCGCTGTTCAGTTGGTCGTCTGTCACATTATCGCCGCGAGACGTGTTTGTGCCTCTCAACGACGAGCTCAAACTGGCGCTGGTGCTACTGTTAACTGTTGCTCTGTTGGTGCCGTGGTAATTTTCCGATGGCGCTGCCTGCAGAAGTTGGAGCTCCTCCTTCGGTTTACCGACCGAGGTGTTGAAAGTGCTTGCGAGGTGCGGCATGTAGCGCACGCTCGAGAACGATGCGATGGAGCCGAGCGCGAGGCAGCAGAGGCACACGAGCACCCAGAGAATCGTGCGCTGGTGCGCGGAGACCGCTGGCGATGCGGTCGACGGCATTGAACTGGTGGTCTACGAAGCTAAGCTGATGGTGTGCTGCTTGCTGGTGATTAAAGACTGGAATGGGCCTTCTATGCGAGGCCCACGGCTGGTGCTTTGCTAGACCTCTCTCGCAAGAGAGTGAGAGAGCATGATAGCACAAGAGCGTGCAGACGCATCATCATCGAGCAGCGATGCCATGCAAATCAATCGCATGATCTGTTGTGAGACAAAGAATTTGATGAACGACCTTTGATTAAGTACGACATTTTAGGCGACTGTATCTCACTAATTTTACACTCATCATCGTTTTAGTCGCGATTCACAAGAGCAGAGTTGGCGACACAGATTTTTCTTCGTAAGCATCCGGACAAGGGAGGAAAATCACACAGTTTAAATATGAATGATGAAAATTAAGTGATATTGCACAAAAAGTAGGTGTCTTGAGCCAGTGTCAAATGTTCATTCCACCGGAAGATTTGGCGCGTTTGTGTGATTCAAGTGTTTGATCGTGGGACAATAATCCTCATCAGTGCACGATCGAAACAGAGCTGGCGGAAAAATAACTTAATTCGCAAGTGCTTCTGTAGAAGGCGCTGAAATGAGATTGCTCCGTACTCCAGTAGCCAGAACTCTGGAGCATGAATCACTCGAGTGTGGTGCGGAGAACTAGTTGACGGCGCAAAGGCTGAGAATCAATATTCCCAATTTTGAAGGCGAACGTTGAGTGGCCGGACGATCTGACGTTATCTGGATGTTGCAGAGTGTAAACTATGAGTGTGCGCGGGTATATCTGTGACTACGTGAGAGAGAACTCGCTGTTGAGGGGTTCCTCTTCGGGTAGGTTGTTGCTTGTCTTGAAGACTTCATACTCGAAAGCCACTGTTTCAACAGTCAGTGTACGTAGAAACAAGATAACGTTACTCAACACAATTGACATTGCGGTAGGGGCTCGCACTTGGAGCAAGTTGCTCATACAGACGTGACCACGACAGTTAAAGTGAACAGATATCACACCAGCTCGTTCTTGTAGGTTGTGGAGCAGTGGTGATGAAAACCATCCGCATGTGGGCATTCGTGCTCCCCAAAGCACGGTGAATCTGTATCGAGAGTGCTCTCTTTTTAAAACGTTTTTAAACCGGATTTTATAGAAGATAGCATTTGATTAAAACCTGATTCACCTTTCAGATACAATTCGCTATCATTTTTGGCCAAGCGAATTTCAATACATTCTTGCTATTGTTTTGAGTTTCCGGCTTTAAGAGAAAAGGTTTGAAAGGAAGCAGCCGCGAATGCCGAGGCATTTGGGCGGGATTGAACATGGCGGACAGCAGACGCGCGCAGCTGGAGCAGTGGCGCCTTGAGCGCATGCGGAGCAAGACTGCGACGGCGCAGCCCAACAGGACGACGGGTGGATCAGCCTCTTCTTCTTCGTCCTCCTCCTCGACAGTCCATGCAGCCACGCACAGGTGCGTCTCTGTCGTCTTCACTCTCCGTCTTGTGTGCTGCTTTGAACAGTGAGCTCACTGTCCGTTGCTTTCTCTGCTTCTTTCATTTCATGGCAGAAGCGCTGGTATGCGCTCGCGGAGAACCAGCTCACAGAGCAGAGCGTCTGCCACGTCCAAGCGGCTGCGGGGATCTCGCGCGGACTCGTTCGATTCGACCTCAACGTCTGTGAGGAAGGGCTCGTCCGTGTCGTCTTTCTCTGCAGACGACGAAGCAAAGCCTGTTCTCGTAGAAGATGCTGCTTCGCTTATTACGCCGCGAAAGTCCTCGCCATCTTCTTCTCCAAAGCTCAATGATGGAAATCCCGATTTGAATACGTCAATTGCGTCAACAGAAGGAACCGACAGCAGCTTTTCAAGCAGTGGAAAGAAGAAGACGCGACGGAAGAGCTTCATCTCCCCAAGTCCCCACATTCCATCGCTGGCTGGAGGCGCGCAGCGTGTGGCCACACCGACAAGATACGTACTCCAAGGCACCGAAGGTGGTAATGACAGAGCGCATGATTCGGACGGAGGGTTTGACACACCCGACGAAGAGGAGAAAGCGTCGCTCCACCTGAACTCGTCAAATGATTTTTCGTCGTCTCTCAGCCTGGGGAACACCAGCGAAGACAGGAGCTTTGACTCGTCTACAGCCTCTTTCTCAATAGTAAGTGCAGACTCGTACAGGACAATTAAAGTAGCAGGGGTTAGTGAAGTTACGGCGTCCTCAACTGTCATCACCAGCACATTGCCAAAGATCAGCGAAGAAGACAAGCCAAGTACAACGCATATCGAGCAGAAGACACTCTCGTTCGGCACAATCCATAGCGTTAGTGGGCCTCAGCGCGTGCTGAAGAGAACTGCCGTTCCGATTGAAGAAGAAGAACTTGCAGAAGACGACAATCAGGATGTGTTTGCCAGATTCGACGCACCAACCCCAAAAGAGCGCAGCCGGTCGGAAACCCTCCCAGCTCTGACTGAGAAGAAAATCGGCGCGCCTCAGCGAGTGGCTGTGCGCTCCAGCGCGCCGACCGCACTGAACTCTTCGCTGCAGACATTTGGTCGCACTTTCAAGACCTCGTTGTCCAACAGGAAGTCTCTTGACGAGACACGACCGCTGCGAACGCTCAGTGAGCGCGTGGAAGAGAACCGTAAGTGGGAAATGGAGGATTTCACAGTCACGAAGAACCTCGGCAAGGGAAAGTTCGGCAATGTCTACCTGGCAAAGGAAAAGTGCTCGAATGTGACGGTGGCTCTCAAGGTATGTTTTTACTCGGCGGTTGATTTCGAGTTTGCTGAAGGATTCAACAGTCGGAGGTGTTGAATTTGGTTTTGCGTCTGTGTGCTTAGGTGATTTTCAAGTCTCCTCTTATCCACGAGGGCGGCATCAGCAACTTGAAGCGGGAGGTGGAGATCCAGTCGCGCCTTCACCACCCCAACATCCTTCGTCTGCACGGCTACTTCTACGATGAGTCTTGCGTCTATCTGGTGCTCGAGTACGCAACCCAGGGCGAGCTGTATAAGCAACTCACGAAACTGACGCATTTTGAAGAACCCACAGCTGCCCACTATGTGGCACAAGTGGTGGATGCGCTCCGATATTGCCATGCGTGCAACGTGATTCACCGCGATATCAAGGTAAGATGTTTGTTTAATTTTTGCTCCCACGGAATTTTGATGCATCAGTTGACATGTTCTTGCTCTGTTTAGCCCGAGAATCTGCTATTAGGAAGCAATCAGACAATCAAGTTGGCGGATTTTGGCTGGTCAGTGCATGCCCCAAAGCCTCACGACCGGCGCTATACGTTTTGTGGGACACCAGACTACCTCAGCCCAGAAATGCTCCTTGGGCATGCGTGCGATTACCGAACAGACTCGTGGAGTCTTGGAGTTTTGGCATACGAACTGTTGGTTGGCGCGACGCCATTTCACTGCGAGAACCAGATGGAAATGTACAAGCGGATCGAGATGATTGATTACTCGTATCCTGAGACCCCCGTGGTGTCGGCGAGCGCGAAGAGCTTCATCGCTGGGTTACTGAAGCTGAAGCCGGAGGAGAGGATGAGTTTAGCTGATGCTACGAATCACCCCTGGATCAAAAATCGGTCCCCGATCTAGTTTTGCTCATGGCGCTGCTTCCGAATGCTGTACAATAGATGCACGTAGTAGCTTGCACACCGTTGACGCTGCCAGCTCTCGTACTCTTTATTAACATCCGATTCAAAGCAACAGGTATTTATCTTGAACGTTGTACACCACGCCATCCATTTGCAGCTGCTCCATTAAAAATCGAAACTCGGTGAGCGAACAGCACAACATGCAGCTTGAACGAACGCAATTGGTAATGGTAGTAGTGGAAGGAACGTACATTTGTGAGGATGTCCACGATTTGGTCGACTGGAAGCGCAGGAAATGCAAACTGAAGGTCCGCCATCGAGCAGCCGTACGTTCGCTTCTTGGCGAGCTGTTCATAGAGGAGTTCTGGACAAGCAACAAGAGTTTCCACACCGACTTGAGTGAACAAAAACAAGTGGCTAAATGATAAAGCACAGATACGTACTGCTCCACTCCTCTGGTGATTTCTTCTGTGGTGCAGCAGGTGCCCCCGAGGCCACGCGGAGCTCAAACACCACGAGTCCATGCTTCTCTTCCTCGACGGCGCTGAGAAATTGCCGGAAATGGTGCATCGCCACAGCTGAAGCCTTTAGAGTTGGTGTCTGACCAGCTGCAGTTGCTGCTGGAAACAAATTTGCCAAATTTTCGGTCTGCAAAACCGACTGCAGCTGTGTGTACTTTCGAACAGCAACGACGGTCGCAGTGGTTCGGCCATTGATCAGAATGCGGTCGTTCATGCGGATGATCGAGTACGGGGGCACGTTGAGCCTAAAACACACACACGCGCACACAGGAGATAAGCAGGCATATGTCATTCGCTCGATTGGCAAGAAAGAAAGTATCCGCACCGAATCTCTAGCGTTTTGACCCCGTTGGCAATGTGCTCGTCATCAGACGCTGACACATTGAAGCGATACTCGGCAGCAGGAAGGACAGACGGGCGTGTGGGTGGCGCAAAAGCACTTGGAACGGCAGAAGCTGTGATGCGCTGTAGTGGATTGCTCAAAGACTGCTCGCGCGGTTTTTCGATCAGCGCCTTTGGATGCTGCTCAGTTGCCGTATTTGAATGGCTAGGCGAAGACGAGACCGAGTGCTTTCGCTTCATACCAATGGCGTTCGCAGATCCAGAAGATGTACCTGGGAAAGGAAGCAGCGCCAGAGTAACTGCTGATGCCCCTGGCGCCTGTGGCCTCGTGGTCGTGTACACTTGCTGGTATCTGATATCCAGAAAATCATTTGTGTCAGTTCGTGTTGATGCAACCGCAGTCCGAACATCATACATAAGCAGACAGTGGAGCCAAAACATTCGTACAGTTGAAGGATTTCGAGCATTCTCAGGCTTTCAGCATTGCGGTCCTTGACGATCGTGATGCTGTGTGTGCGTGTAGAATGCGATTAGTCTTGTTCTTCAATGCAGCTGGTCGAGCAAATGCATCACTTGAACTCACTGTGTGGCTTCTACAAATCGTGCATGCGCACTACTGGACGCATGCGGCTCTTTGAGCGTCCCAAGACAGTTGATCTAAATGGTAAAAGAGTTGGAACAAGAAATCACTGTCAGCGAATCGTTTCCACACATAACAACACGATACAATCCGCACTCACCAGCTCCCCCACTCGCAGCTCTTGCGGATCGAAAAGCAGCGTCGATGCATCTATTTGCACTTGGATCGCTCCGGTTCCGTCATCTGTTACATTGCGCAGATGTACACATGGCTCTCAGAATGTTATGATCACGTCCATGACCAATGCAGAGAAGGAAACATGATCGCATTGCCCACCTATGTCCAGCTTGCAGGTCTGCTCGGAGAGCGTCACCTGGGTGCAAATGCCCAGTACGCTCACTCTGGAGAACGCGAGGCTGTTGCCCTTCAACTGGAACTGGTTATGGTGGGCGTCGTAGCGCGCGAACGAGCCGCTGAGGTCGCGCAACAGCAGCCGCACGTGCGCGCGAGTGGCAATCGCCATTTTGGCCGCTTGCCTTGTTTGAATTGCTCAGCTGTCTGTTGTCTGTCAAGTGCAACAAACTCACGCATTACTGTACGAGACATAATAATTTGAATTCGAATTGCGGCCCTGAAAGGTCGTTTGCGTGTCAAATGGAGATAAGCTTTTGGTTAGGATTGCTCTGATTCAAAAGCCCGCGAGGTCTTCATGACTACTGCTGGCACCCACGCCTGCGCTGTTAAACTGCGAGTCCGGACTGCCCGCCCACATGCGCAGATACTGCACGCCGCCGTGGCGCTTCTGTATTTGCATGTCCTTCATGGCCACGCGCTGCTCCTGGTCGTGGATGCGGTCCAGGTACACGAACTTCTGTCCTGCGGTCTTGCGCACGTTCGCGCGCACTTTCCAATCCTTGAGCCGCTCTTCCTTGGCGCGGTTCGCATCCGTCAGCTGCAGCTGGTTATGTGTGCGCTCGAAGTGCGCCTGGCGGATCTTCTCGCGCACCTCGAACTCGATCGTGCTCGTGGGCAGTTGGTCGCGGTGCAGGTCGCCCGAGTTCACGCCGCGCTTCATGGGGCTATACGCATCCGCAGTCGTCGTTCGGAACCGGTCGTGGTCACTTATGAACAACCCCGAGTCCTGCAGCACTCCGTCACCACCGAGACCCACGCGCGTCCAGTCCGTTCGCTCCATGCGACGGTGCTGAAAGCGGTCCTGAGACACGGGCGAGATGGGATTCACCTCAGGACCACCTTTGCTTCCTCGTCTCTCAGTTGCTCGCAGTGAGCCAAGCGTAGGAACCGATTTGGATCCACTCATCAGGCGCGTGGGCGATACTGGCGACGGTGGCGTCTGGAAGATCGCGGCCGCGGCGATCCGCTTACTCAGGCTCTCGGGGAGACACCCAGTAGACTCGACGATCTCACTCTCCGTCTCGATAGTACTCTCAATCGGCTTCTCAAAGTACTCGGGGTCGAACTCCTCTCGCGGTGTCAGCTTTGCGTTCATCTTCTGGTGCAGCGCCACGAGCGCCTTCTTGCAGCCGTTATCCAGCAAGTCGGTCGGAATCTCGCGCTTGCCCACGCCAAAGTACTGCACGAACTCCTTCATGCTGATGAGTTCGTCGCCGTTGCGGTCGATCATGCGGATCATCTCCTCCATGTCATTCGGATGCATCTGCAGCTTGAGGAAATCTTTGCCTAGCGCGCTCCTTGCCTGCTCGTACGTGAGTACGCCGTCGTTGTCCGTGTCGAACTGTTTGAACGCGAACATGAGCAGCTGCGCGTCCTTACCACCGTGGACGCTCACGTCGAGCCCGTGCTCCTTGGCGAGCTGCTTGGTCACTTTCGCGCGCAGCTCCTTCATCCTCTCGCGCGACCTCGGCGAGAGCTCCAGCGGCGAGCGGTACTTGAGCGCAAGTGATGAGCTGGGGTCGCGTGTGATCTCGTTGTCATCACCTTCACTGCCTTTGTGGAGCTCAGTGGCTGTAAACATTTGCGCAAACTCCTGGAACTCCATCGCATTGTCGCCGTTCGTGTCCACGTGCGCGTACATGAGGCGAGTCTCGTCGGGTGTGAGCCCCACTTCGGACGCCTCGACCATGTTGTGGAACCGCTGGAAGGAGATGACGCCGTCGCCGTCGCTGTCGAACGCCTTAAAGACCGCGCGCATGGAGCCATACTTCTCTACAAATGCCTCATAGAGTCGCCGACGGTTCTTTAGGAACAGCGCGTGCTGCTTCTTCTGCTGTTTTGCGCGACTCTCTTGGCGCTTCGCGTCTTGTGTCATTGTGGTGTCATTCTCGTTCGTGTGAGCTGATAACGGATCAGGGCGATGCAGGAAACCATTGTTAGCGGCGTTAGTATTGTTACTGCTGTTGTTGTTGCTGAGATGCGTCAATGCGGTTCGAGCGCCATTCGACGTTCGGATGTTGCATGCTGCTACCGAGGACTCGAGGCGACTCGCACTGCTGCTAGGCGTCATGGAACGCAGTCGCCGCTGTTCGGTGCGAATCACGTGTAGGTGGTCTTCAGTAGCAGATCCCGCATGGAGCTCATGAAATTTCCCATTGAGATCGCTGTTGCTACTATTACTCAGAGTAGCCTTGAGGAGCTCAATATTCGTGGCGCAGATGCGCTGAGCCGCGTGGTCATCCTTGTTATCCCCAAACTCAAAAGCGCTCTTGGAGATGTTGGTGGCGCCGACCTGCAGACGCTTGCGCTGACGCGGTGGGAGCTCTGCGTGGGAGATGACGACGCCGGGGGAGCCATTGCCGCCGGTGTGGACGGGAGACGTGAAGCCCTCCCGTGGGCAGCGGAAGTTCTTTCGTTGCAGCGCCATTATCTACGAATCTCTGACGCTTCCGCTGGGACGTCTTCTTCACCTTCGCTGAGTTCTTACATTGCTGCTCAGATTGCCCTTCGTACTAAAAATACGTCCAATACGACTCTGGAACCAGTTTCTCAGTCGTCTTGCTGCATAGCACACTTTTCTTCACTGTTGATTTGCTGGTTTCTCGATCTTAGGCTGAAGACATGCAGGCGGGTGGAATCACAGAACAAGTTGACTGAGCTGGCGGCATTGAAGAGACAAAAACTAAATTACACTCGCTCTTATAAGTTCACTCTTGCTCGGGACCTGCGTTCAGCAAGTCTATCTTACCAGCGCCACACACTTCGCCTCGCACATTGCATATCAAGAAGAGCTGCTCACCTGCTTGTTCACTTGCTCACTTGCTGCTGATAGTCGGATTTCTTCTGAGCCAGGCTTAAATCGCGCGTTTCGCCTTCTTCCTCTGCAGCTTCGTGTCCTCCACCGGATCGACGTGGGCTGCCGCAAGCTCGGCCTTTCGTATGGCTGCTGCCGCATTCTGCTCCACGTGGCGCACCGAGAACGTCCTCTCCAGCGTATCTGCTAGCACGCGGTTGAACTCTATCCGGCGCTTCCTGAAGCGCGTGGGCCCGACCACAAACGACATTTTGCCGTCCGCTACTCCGCGAGGAAGGATGCGTCCTTCGGTCACCGACACCCACTCGACGGCGCTTGCGTCCCAGAGCGACAGCCGCAGCAATACGTACTTGACAATGCATCCATTCTCACAAAACACCTCGACGACCACTCCGTCGTTCCAGCAGCCATTTCGGTCCAGCACGTCCACTTCGTCGCCCACTTGGAGCGTCAGTGCATACTCGACCGAGGCTGCGACACAGTGCGACTCTTCATTATCTCGACAGAACTGCAGGCTGTGAGCGATCACATCTGCATGACGGCTGTGGAAAACTGGAATTCGCCCGTCTTGAGTACCTGCGTCGTCAGGTTCAGTGTCGTTGGCGGCACGAGCAGGGTACAGACGCTGGTAGAGCTCTTCGATCCGTTTCACGAGATCTGCCTCCTGCTGTAGCACGGACGAGCACTGGGCGTACGTTGCTGCGCGCTCATACACAGTCTGCGCGAGCCGCCAGTTGTACATGGAGAGCGGGATGAGTTTCGCGAGCGACGCTGAGATCTCGCACGAAATCTCGTCTTCTTCGACCACCGTGCCAAAACTGCGCAGATCAGTAACATCGTCTTTGCCGTTGCCCCACAGCGCCGTCGCAATGGGGACAGTTCGTTGCTCAACCAGCGGTCGTGTTGTGTCGAACTCTGCTTCTTCATCGTCGTCACCTTCATTGTCTTCGTCCTTCTCCTGCTGACTCTTTGTGAGTTGCTCCAGAGCATCGGACTCCTCTTTCCACCGGCACAATACCATCTTTCGACACAGCGACGCAGGATGAATGATATCGAAGCAGGTCTACATACAGCAGTACACAATGATAAAGCAGATCAACACATTGTCAGCCCTCGAGTAATTCATCGAGTTGCAATAGACTGATGGAAAGTGACGAACCGTTTGCTTCTTGATGATCCAGTTTCCCCAGGCTGCTGGGTGGCACTGATGCAAAGGGATGGTCGGCATGACACTCTCTGTGAGACTGCTGGACTGCTTCTGTTTCTGCTTGCCTGTTCCTTTCCGCGCTGGTTCAAGTTTCGCGTCCCCTCCTTTGCTATCGCTCTTCTGGGCAGCGCCTCCGCCAGAAGAAGGAGGAGCCTTTGAGGTGTCTGTGGATTGATGCTGTTGGCCCACTTGCGCCTCAAGCTGGCTCAGGTACTTCTCAAAGAGCTCGTCGTCGTAGCCGTGGACAAGCTCGTGATTCGACAAAAGCACGTCCTGGTCGCTGAACGCGCGCTTCTTGTCGACCGAGACGCCGTCGCGCTTGCGCTCCAAATTCAGAAAATCTTCCTCTTTCCAAATGTCGCGGTAGCGTCGTCCACGACGCAGAGGGCGAACGCGGGCACTGATCACGTCGTTCGCGTCCTTCATCATCGCGGTCAAGTGCGCGGTCTCGGTATTCGCCTGCTGCATGCCCTTGCAGGCGTCAAGATTCGCTGCGACGATATTTGCGCAGCTTTTACGAGCGCGAACCAAATGGTCCAGGTTCTCCTGCGTCAGTGAGTCGTAGTAAATGTTGCTCATGCTCCAGTCCCATGCGCCTTCTGAGGGCGTGGACGGATACAGCACCGAGGACTCACCAAAGATCGGCGACTCAGGCGCGTCGCCATTCCCGTTCTCATGCGTCGCGTGCGAGTCCGGAAGCTGCACTCGCAACGGTGCGCATGCACCTTGACGCTTCTGCTTCGGCCTGCTTCCAGAAAAGCCCAAACGCTTGGATCGTTTCCGCTTTCGATGCACTTCCGACTGCGGTGTCTTCTCTTCAAGCTCTCCATTCTTTTCAATTGACCCACATACCGCGTCAACAAGCTTCACTGGATCTTCGCCTATCGCTTGCGTCGGTGGTTCATCAGCCGATGCACTCTCATTCTCGTCAGTAACTGCAACATCCGAATCATCCGAGGCGGTTGTCTCCGCCACAGTAACGTCGCCAGTGGGAAGAAGCTCATTCGCCTTCCCATCTTCATCGGCGTTACTTGCATCAGCAACACCATTCAGGACGCCGTTGTGTGGTGTAGTTGCTGTATCACCTTCATTTGCGATGGCAGTAGCATTGCCTGTTGTAGCTGCATCTATCGCCAAGCGCTCTTTTGCTTCACTGGTGGTGGTGGTGGCTGCGGCGAGCAGTCTAACGGCGGCACTGCCGTTTGCACTGCTGTTGTTTCTGTTGACGGCGGTGGGTGAAGACTGCGCGGAGCTGTGCTTGCGATTTGCGTCAGCGGCGTTCACGTCCCCGCGGTCCAGTGGCGGCGCGCTAACGTTGGCGATCTTGAGGTCGCCCATGAGCAGCAGCTTCTCGTTCGACGCTTCCCTTGCTTCTGTTGTGCGTGCCTGCCCTGCCCTTTTGGCTCCCCATACTCAACTCTAGTGGAAAATTATGAGTACCGAGCCGTACCGGTATTGATCAGTTTCCATCACAAGTATACTGCCAGCAGTCTGTATAGCTTGCCTCCAATCCCTCACGCTTTCGTGAACGATCAAATCAGCAAACATCACAGTCAGATAAAGCTTTCATATTCTCGATAAATTACCGGATAAAAAAATGAAATTTCGAGCAGGTATACTCTTGAGGGAAACTATTCGAGCCGGTACAATACCGGTTCTCAAAGAGTTTATTGAAAAGTTAATCACGCCTTGGATCGCTTCACTTCAACCACTTCCACCTCGTCGTCACTCAGCACCACCCGCTCGCGCTTGTGGAGCCCATTTGCAGTCACAGCAGGGACCACAGCAGCAGCAGCGTTCATCGGCTCCATGACTTCAATGTCCGAGTCCTCATCTTCGTCCTCGCCGCCCTTGGACTCCTCGTCGCCAGCCGTCGCCATGGCACTGAGCTTCTGCACGTCGCCGCCCAGCGCGAAGAACTCGGTAGCCTTCTCGCCAAACTCCGCCTCGTCCTTGTGCAGCACGCGGATGGAGCAGCGGAAGTCCTGCGAAAAGTCCTCGATCGAGATCATCGTCTCGTGGTGGATGCCCTTGCCGGGCAGGTCCACCAGCAGCTTGTTCAGGTTCACCGCCAGACTCTCCTCGGCGTCTTCGCCTTCTTCGTAGATCGTGTTCGAGCCAATCGACACGGTCGGCTCGTTCACTCCGAGTTTCTTCTTAAGTACCTTGCCCACGAGGTCGCGCAGGTGCGCCTTCTTCGTGTCAATCGCTAGCTCTAGCATGTGCTTCGAGCACGCGTAGCACTTTGGGTTGGGCTTGGAAAGCGCCACGGGATTGAGCAGCACACCGCGCGAGTCCCACGAGCGGTTGCAGTACGTGTAGCTGCACGTTTCGCTGATCGGCTTTTCCGCGCGAAGGATCTTGAACGCTTCCAACACTTGGATGCCCGCGACGATCGCATTCGTCGTCGCGATCGCAGGAATGATGTTGCCGGCAATGCCCTTGCAGCTGTACAGCGACTCCATCGCGATCGTAAACACCGCAGCGCGGAGGTTCGCTGCTGCAGTGACAAATTCCATGGCAATCGCATCGTCCTTGTCGAACTCGTAGCTTCCTAGGTGTGCGCGCGCTTGCTCCGACTGCAGCATCTTCACAATGCACGAAAAGAAGCGCTTGGCGCACTCGGCAACACTCCAGACGTCTCTGTCGTTCCAAGCCTTCGCCTGCTCCTTTGACGCATTGCTCACGTCGTCCAAGTTGATGTCTTGCACTAGTTTCGAGCCCAGGACCTCTTCCAAGACGAGAGGCTGCGGGCTCTTCGATGCGGTTTTGTACACTTTCATCTCGAGCTTCTTCTTGATCTCGAACTCAAAGAGCCCGCGGAAAACGTTCTGCGCGTACGCGAGAAGAGACGCCGCGTCAAACGCCATGTCGTCCGAGCGCGTGATCAGATCCATGAACGCGGACTTCTCTTCACCACTCTGGTCCTCCCAGAGCATCGAGTCCTCGGTCTTTCCGAAGAGCAGCTTGTAGCACTCTTTCGCCCAGACGATGCAGTGCACCATCTTGTCCGGTGTGCTGCGGATCGTGCAGATAGGGTACACCTTCTGGGTCACTTTGTCCGTGCACTCGTAGCATTCCGTCTCGCCCTTCTTGATCACGGAGACCTGGCCGAGGTACCCGGTCGTGCCGCTTTCGATCAGAGGCGTGTTAGTCGCCAAGCAGAGGCGGTTCACGTGCTTGCGAGCATCCACATTGTCGAGCGCGTTGAGCACGAGCGCGAACTGCTCAAAGTAGTCAATGCCGAATTGGCTGGACTTGATGTTCCCGTGGTGCGCCGTGATGTTCGCCTTTGGGTTGAAGCTCAACGCAATCTCCTTCGCCACGAGTGCCTTTGGTTGACCCACGTGGTGCGAGCGGAAGAGGAACTGGCGGTTCAAGTTGGACACATCGATCGTGTCCAGATCGATCAGATGGATGTTCACGAATCCGCTGAGCACGAGGTTCTTGACCAACTCGCAGCCTATAGTAATAGAAAACAATGCCACGGAAGAAAGGAAGAAGCATGTCGTCAGTAGCGGTCTTGTCAGAAAGAAATGAACGCGTATCTACAGAGTCACCACCCACCAATGCCACCAGCGCCAACCACAAGGATCTTGGCGTTCTGGACTTTGCTGCGCAGATCCGTACCCTAGAATACAGACGAAAGAGACGTACAACACACACAAACAACACCAGAAGAGGAAGTGAGCACCGAGCTCTATATGCACACCACAGACACGAGTGCACGCAATCCTCGCACTCACCAGTGTGGCCGTCAGAGCGTCTTGTGGGGCCATCCTGACAGACAGCTCTTTGGTATCTCGCGGTTATGAGACGGAATGAACCTCCTCTCGCGACCAAAGGGTTGCGGTTGTGCAAAACGCAAAAGCGTAAGATAATAGGACAATATAAATGCCTAATTGAGCACTCTCCTAATTGCAAATAGGGTGTGTAACGTGGGCAAAAAGTGCCTGATTTTTGTTTGAAACAGGTAAAACTCCCTAGGGAGCGGGGAGGTGGGTGATGGCGGAAAGAAGAAGAAGAAACGAGGGGGGCAGCAGCATTTGCGAAAAAAGGCCAGTTGGGCCTCACTCAAAGCAAGACAGGAAGCAAGGAGCGAGCGCTTGCCAGAAGAAGAAAGCGAGAGGGGGAGCGATCGCCTGTGAGAGTCCTGCTACGTGCATTCGATCGACCGAGTGCTGCTGGGCGTGAGTCTGTCGTTGCAGCTCCATCTATCCTGCGCGCGTCCTCTGTGAGAAGCCGCCCTCGCTTTTAGCTGCTGGGGGTTTTGCCAACGAGCGAAGAGAGAAGAAAAAGAAGATAGGGAAACGCCATGGACGCCAAGAAGACCGACGCGCTCGTGGACGTGATCCGCGCGATCCTCGGCCCGAGCGACAAGAACATCTCGAAGGAGCGCATCGTGGCGCTGCTGGCTGAAGCTGGGAACGACCCGAACAAGGCGGTCGACCTCTACTTCCAGGCCGAGGCGGCGAACGGCGCCGAGTTCAAGCAGAACGACGTCGAGGGCGACGTGGAGGACACGGAAGAGGAGAACGACGTGGAGGGCGACGACGAGTGGCCGCCGCAAGCCGTGGAGCTGAGTGACTTACTGGGCGGCGATGTGAAGAAGCAGATCATTTTGGATCTGCTGCGCCGCACGAACAACAACTTGCAGAAAGCGGTCGAGATCTACTTTGTTGAACACGGCGCAGATGCGGACTTTGAAGAGTCGAGCGACGAGGAAGACGACAACGGCGACGCGGCTTCAAATCACAATGCGTTTTTCCCTGTGCCACCAGTGCCACGCGCACCGGCGTCTACCGAACCAGCAGCGTCGTCCGCCGCTCTGCCTCCTGCCCCATCGGTGATTGCGCCTATCGCCGCACAAACGCTAGAGCCGTTGCACAACCCAGTGGCACCGGTCTCTCCACCTGCGTCTTCTGCGCCAGCGCCAGTGGTTGATGCTGCTGCTCCTGTTATTGTTGCTGCTGCTGCTGCTGCATCACCGTCTGCGCCATCTGCCGAGCTCGAAGCGCTGAAAGGTCCCGGAACATATGAGGCCGTCATCACCGAAAGCAACTTCAAATGGCAGATTGGCACTGTGTTCGGTCGCGCGGTCGTGCAATGGGTGGAACCCCAGGGTCCAGCCGCCCGTGCTGGAATCCACAAGTCGGACGTGCTGCTCGCTTTCGGCGATTCGATCTTGAACGACAAGAACTGCGCGGCGATTGTCCAGCAGCTGTCTACCGAGGTGAGTGTCTGCACATGCGCGCATGTATCATCAATTGGATTTATTTAACCGCTCTCTATTTCGTTTATAACATTGTAGCAAGTTCCGGTCCCGTCGACGCTTTTATTCCGACGCGCCCCTGAGCCGCTTGTTCACCAGAGTCGAGCGAAAGCCGTCGAAGCAGCTGAGACGCTTGTCCACCGAAGTCGAGCGAAGGCCGTCGAAGCAGCAGCTGCGCTTCAGAATGGAACTGCCTCTGTTGCAGTGGCAGTGGCACATACCCCTCCACCTGCTGAGGTACCTGCTCCTGTAGTTGCCCCTGAACCAGCACCTGAGATGGCCGCGCCAGCTGTTGCAACCGAGGCACCTTCGAGTCCACCTGCCTTTGTTAGCGCGGTGCTTGAGGACATTGGTGAAGAGAACGTCAAAATCGACGAAATGCATGAGCAGAAGGAGGAAGTGAAGCCCGAGCCGACTCCCACGCCAGCAACAGTGTCTCCATCGTCGTCACCTTTGCCGGAAAGCGAACTAGCGACTGTTGTGAAGGACCAAGATGGGGATGTCGTGATGGAAGCTGCAGACGAGGTGTTCGTTTCGGACGAGAAGGTGGAGCCGAAGTACGGTCTTCAGACGCTTTGCCGCGCGGTCGAGTCGATGGTCGACGCCATTGGAGACAACGGTGTGGAGTTCAAAGTCATCGTGGATTTGCTTCTGCTCGCTGAGTTTAGCTTGGACCGCGCAGTGAACAATTTCTTGAACGAAGACCGTCTCGCGAGCGACTTTCGTCGTGTGGTGGGCTACAATTGGGACCCAGCGAATCCAGGAAAATGCTGGGGAGGAGAAGTGTATGCGGCGAGTATTCCAGCGGGTCCTTTGGGTCTCACAGTCGAGAACATCTTAGAGCGAACGATCGTAGTCGATATCAAGGCTGGTGGTGCTGCAGAACGAGCAGCCGTGAAGCGTTCGAGCTGGTTGGTTGCGCTCAATGGCATGCAAATCACGCACTTGACTCACAAGGAAACGTTGCGAATGATCGAGACTGCCACCCGTCCGCTGCAGCTCAAGTTGATTGTCGTGCCTCAAGAAGAGTACAAGATCCTTCGCAAGCAGCTGTCGATGAACATCCGTCAGCAAAAGACCGAGCGTCCGGTCCCAGAACAAGACCGAATGTCCTTCCGCGTGTTCCAGCTCAAGATCCACCAAGCAGTATTGGTTTTCCCAAAGGTGATCGCAGTCGCACTTTTCCAATATTTAAGCACCGAGGAATACCATCCGCCGACGCTCGACAGCTCGTACCCGAACCCGCTGAACCGATTTATCGCCACGTCGGAGGATTGGGAGCGCATTTTGCTCCAGGAGACGCAGCAGATGCAAGAAGAGCGAACTGGCGAGATGTGCAGCGAGCGCCGATTCCTGCTCAACCTCTTCTCGCAGATTCACGAGTACGACGATAAAGGAGAGAGCACGGTGATCCGGACAATCCAGTTTCTCGGATGGCTCGCGAAACGCTCTGCCGACATGCAACAGTTTGTGTCCGAGAAGGCAAAGGCTGGCGGTGCAGTGAACGGAACGAAGTCAATTGGGCTCTTCGAGCAACGATACACACTGCTGCTGAGCGTCATCCTGCACGTGCTGGAGAGCCTCTCTATCATTGAGAACCACGCGACGTGGGACGTGATGGTGAATGCGTTCAAGATGGTGATTCGATCGCTTGCTGATGACGACGTGGAGTCTCTGATTGTTCCAATGATGGCGCGCCACAGCATCAGCTCCAGTCCAACGGCGCGTATTGTACCTATTTCGCTCGTCGCGATGGTGTATCCGCGCGTGAGTGGCGACGTGCCAGTGCAACTGCGTGGCATGTTTGAGCGCATGTGCACCGACGACAACCCATTGGTGCGTCGTGCAGTGACATCTGTGATTGCGGATTTGGCAACCTCTGCGAGTGCGTCTGCGGCAGGATGGACCGTCCAACTTTTGGAGAAAGCCACGGCCGACAGTCACGACATTGTGCGCATCTTTGCAGTGAAGAGCTGTATTCAGCTGGCGACGAACCTTCGCGGGATCCTGTACTCGAAGCCAAATGTATCAAGTGAAGAAGCCGAGCAGGCGTTGCGATTGCTATACATCCAGATGGTGCCAATGCTTAACACGTACACATCTGATTCATCGTGGCAAGTGCGTCTCGAAACCGCTCGAACGCTTCCTGCGTTCTGCCGAGCGTTTGGAGCAGAGTACACGGACATTTTTGTGGACCACTTCGTTGCCATGGTGCGCGATCCAACGGTAGAAGTCCGCAAAGCCTGTGCTGAAGGCGCTTACTTGATGGGTGACGCACTGATTGAGCTGGCGTTGCGAAGCGAGAAGTCGACTGCGACTGAGAAAGCAGGAGACGCAGATGCAGAATCGTCTTCCGACGCCAAGTCGACCACCGAAGACCAATCGACTGCTTTCGAGCGATTGTCGTTGGTCGACAGCACGAGCGAGTTTGTGCTCGCAGCCCAAGCGAAGATCATGCGCTCGGTGCTTCCAGCGACGTACCGACTTGCAACTGACGTATCGCTTGCGGTTCGTCAGGCGCTGGCAAAGTCCGTCGGCAAATCCTTGCAGCTTGTCGGTGGTGTAAATTATGACGACTTGGTACCGATTTTCGCGGAACTGCTGGATGAAAACCAGGACGCGAGCGTTCGTGCGGCGCTGCTGGAGGAAGTGGTTCGATATTACGACAGCTCATCCGAGACCATCACGTCGATGATCTTCCCAGAGATCCACGCACTGCTGTCGTCTCCGCAGTGGCGCGTGCGCGTGAAGTTTGTGCAGTGCGTTGGCTCCTGGGCCGAACGCACCGATGGTGCTGCGGTCCCACTGGAGTTTGCGGACGGATGTCTCCAGCTGCTCACGGACCCAGTGCACGACGTCCGCGCCACCGCGTGCAGCAAGTTGCCAGTGTTAGTGAAGTCGTTAGGTAGTGACTGGCTCGCCGAGAAGGGCATCCCGTGCATTTCGTCCTGCTTGAAGTCGACGTTTCACGGCCGCGTGACGGGACTGACTGCGCTGGAGCTCTTGGCGAATGAGTTGAAGGAAATCGAGAAGCTGCGCGAGGTTATCGAGACGGTCGTGGAGGAGTGCACGTCCAAGACGGCGAACCTGCGCTTCCGTGCGCTGCGCACGCTCGGAGTGCTCGTCCCGGTGCTGAACGATCCGAGCACGACGGAGAACACATTAGAGATCGTGTGGGACTTGGCGCGCGCCGAGCGCGAAGCCGACCCGGACGTGCGCGAGGCGGCGGAGGCGACCCAGGCGCTGCTGGAGACCCACGTGAGCTAGAGCGGATGGCCGACCGACCGACCGACAGGCATCTTTTGTCTATTTTGTAGCAGACGTGAGTGAGTTAGTTTCATAACGCCCATTGTACGTACCTTTAAAGAAAACAACACCCTGCTTGAACGAACGCCTGACGTGATGTGTGCGGCACACGTGACCAAATGGGACGAAGTTCTGCCTTCCAGCACCTCTGAGAAAAAGGGATCCTCTAGCAAGAAACCGTGGTTGGCACGTTCCGAAGCGTCATTTACTTGTTGCCACCGACGCTCCATCGGAATGGTTCCTTTTCCAGTTTGCTTGTTCATCGAAACTTAACGCTGCTCGTCTAAATCTCTGAATATCGGGTTGATGGCCATGCCCTCCGAACAGGTCGTCCTCCCACCTTGTCCACGCCCGTGACCCGGTCGTCCTCCCACCTTGTCTACGCCCGTGACCCGGTCGAATGCAGCACTTGTTGCCAAAAAGAAGCCCGTTTGCAGCTATTTTCGTGTACACCGAAGTCGCACTATCGGCCGAAAGTCGCTGATGTTGCTGCGATGCGCTTTGGTTCTGCTGTCGAACGAGCTTCATATCTCCAACGGTTCCGAAGAAAGGAATGAGAGTACTCGGCAGTGCTTCTTCTTCAACAGTTCGGTGCTTCGAAGCAGTTTTCGGTGTCACATGACAGTTTCGAGATGAAATTGCGAACGAGGATCGATAACCAATCAGACGACAGAAAATCCAATTTCCACCAATCACAAAGCGTGTCCAGTTTGATTTGCATTGCATCTGAATGCTGAACACTTGGGCTGACAATTGTATTCGGAACGCAAATGATCAGAGCTCACTCATTTGAGAATCGCAGCCTCAGGAGCGAGAAGCAAGCACTCAGCAGCTTTGAGCATGCGGTTCATCCGCAGCGTGTCCCCCGCAGCAAGCGCATCGTCAGAGAGCGTCTACAGCGCCACCTCCGTGACTGCCATCTCCGTCCACCACCACATGCAGGAGCCAGCAGACGCCGAGACTGCTGGCGCCAACAGCCCCGACCCCATGGCCACCCCCACGCTCGCGTACGTGCGTGCGCACACTGGGCACTCGCGGTCCTCAGCATCGAACTCCATATCGTGCGGCAACGACACGGACGGCAAGGAGAAGCTCACGCTCTTCTCGAAAGAGACGACGCTTCACTATTTGCGCTGCTACGGACTCCTGATCGGCTACTCGATCGTGGCGTTCGTGCTCGTGCTGCTGCTCACGTACCTCAGCTTCTTCGCGGCAAAAATGGACGACGGCAGCGGCGCCGAGCCGGAGTTTGTTGGCTGTCGGTCGTGGGCGTACAGCGACGGCTGTGGGCTCTGGGGCTTCGACTGCCGTCCGTTCGAGAGCGAGTGGTCCGCTTTCCGCTGCCCCACGAAGTGCAACCTTGGTACGTGCCTCAGTTCCAAAAAAATTTAAATCGATAGTTGGCAGTGACTCTGATACATCGACTCTTACTCTGTGGTTCTTTCTTTCTTAGATGGCGATACCTCGCTTGTTGTCTACGGATCTGGTCCATACAGGTAGCTAGCGAGCTACTCCATGTTTGCTTGTCTCCCTGGGGCTACGGAGTACATTGACACTGACACAATCTTGTTTCTCACTCCACAGAGCGGACTCACGCCTCTGTCGCGCTGCTATCCACGCGGGTGTGATTGGCTCCAATGGCGGATGTGGCTTTTACCGATACGCTGGTTCTGCGAACGCGTTCCACAGCTCCTCAGCGAACGGCGTCTCCACCCAGGAATTCCTGTCGTGGTTCCCAAAGACCGTCGAGTTCAAGTCCGGCCCGAGCATCTACTGTACCGACCTGTCGTGGGGGATCATGTCTGTTGGCGTCGCGGTCCTCTTCGGCTACGCGCTCCTGCCGCGAACGAACCCCGCGATGCTCTTCTACGTGCTCATCGCGTGGGGCTTCTTCTACGTGCGCCTCGTCGGCCAGCCGCCCAGTGTTGACTACACGGGCATCGCCATCGACTCGCTCGCCGAGGTGTTTGTGCTGCTCGCCGCGAGTCACTTCGCCTTCCACATGGGGCCGATTCACACGTTCAGCGAGTGGGAGAAGCTCTCCGTCCGGCGCCGCGTGGTGTTTTGGGGACTCTGCTACGTCCTGCCGTTCAACATCCTGCTGCACATGAACTTCTTCTCGTACCTGCCATGGCTCAACGTCGGCCTCGGCGGCTATGAGGACACTGACACGAATGCGGGCACGTACATCGTGATCGCGCTGCTATTGGTGTTCGTTCTCTACTGCGCATTCGTGTTCCTGCGACAGCTCTACCGCGTAGGCATATGGAAGAAGTACCTGCTGATGTACTTCCTGCTCGTCGGCTGGGTGCTCTTCTCCTGGGTACTATTCTACTCGACAGACTTCCACCTGCACCACACGATGCTCGGCGCGCTCGTCATCCCGCTCACGCGCTTCCCCACGCCGCTGGCGGCTTTTGCGCAGTCGGCGGTGCTTGGCGTCTTTGTGCAGGGCTACGCCGCCTGGGGCTGGAGCGCCTACCTGAGCACCATCCGTGAGTACAAACCAATAATTGCGTCTTTGCTCTGTACTCGCACTCTCTGATCACGAGTGTCTGTGTGTCTTGCTTGTATTCTGATTGCAGCCACGTATTTAAGTATCGAGAAGTCCCCACTGCCTCCCGTGGTGCTGAACATCACCGCCACTGCTGTGAACGTGTCCTGGGAGCCACTGAAAGACGTCGACGGGTACTCGCTCCGCCTGAACAAAGTGGAAGTCTACCGTGGCTTGGACACCACAACAGTGATTGCAAACCTGCAGCCCAACATGACGTACTTCCTCACGGTGGCTGGGGTCGCGAGCTGGGGCACGAATGGACGAGACGGACCAAAATCCAACTTCACCACACTGCTAGACTAGAAGGAGAGACTGTGTAAACGCTGTACAATGTGAGCACACGAGAATAGTTGAGTCTATTATGCCACGCTCTACTGTAGGTTTCTTCACTTCCTTCTTCACATCAGTCAATGTGCTCAGTGTCTCCAGCATCCGGCACTTATGCAAACGTTTCGATCAAAACCTCATCTGTGTCGCCGTCTTCATCAGGCGACAGCTCGAGCGATCGCTTGAGCGTTCGAACCCACTTCCCAGTCAGCGGGTCTCGAGCGTACTCTGCGGTGCGGTACTCGAAGGGAAAGTTCGCGCGCAGGTACCCAGCATCTCGAAACATCGCTTGCACGCTTTCGTCCACCTTTGTATCAGAGAACGCAGCGAGCTCACTGCAACCGAGGCCAGTATAGGAAATGAGGAATCGTCAGTGCATTCGCTTGGGACAACACAAAGTCAGATATGCAACTGATCGATAGCGTACCTGAAGTACTGGTGCTGTATCTCAGCGCCAAGTTGGTGGAGCTTGCGCATCGGGAACGGCAGCTCGCGCGCGTACGCGAAGAAATCATCGTACATCTGTTGCTTTGACGGGAGCGATCGGCTTCCAGCGAACACTTGCGCAATCCATTTCGCCTGCAGCTCAAAGCAGAGGAACGGGAGGTTCTTGAACGGCAAGCCGATGAACGCGATGTCCGGCTCTTCAATTGCAAAGAGCTGCTTGTAGAGAGGGGCGATCGCGTGACCAGCTTCCGTTGCTCTCTTCAGATCCTTAAGAAGGCTATTGTCATTCGACGTGTTGCTCGAAGCGCTAGGGTACAAGATGCCTGATGGGAGGAAATCCGACACCGCGTACTTGTACCCAGTGCAGTACATGAGCACGTCTGGCGCCTCGAGCGTCGATCCGTCCGTGAACACGACCGAGCCGTCCTGCGCGATGAAGTCGATCGGCGGCTTTAAAGTCCGCTGGTCGTGCTTTGACGCAGGCTCGGCGTCGAATTCGGTAAACGACACGATCACATGTTTGGCCCCGGCTTTGACGAGCTCCAGGGAAATGTCCTGGCCGGATGGACCTTTTCCAATCAACAGTACGCTCTGCAGATGAAAATAGAGAGCCACGGGTTGGTCTTGATGGCTGAATACGATGGAAACTGAAGGTGTTTTTTTGGCATCTTACCTTGTTGAGATACGCGTCCGGGGTGCGATAGCTGTGCGAGTGTAGCGTGGCGCCTTGAAAGTGCTCAATGCCCGTGATCGGCGAGTAAAAGGGCTGCGCAAAGTGGCCGTTGCACACCAGCAGCTTGTCGAACTCCTCTTCGTAGCTCTCGTTCTGGTTGTTTGGCCCTGACCCCGCAATCTGCATTGTCCACGCAGCTTCAGACTTGACCACGCGCGTGACCGTCGAGTTGAGGCGGATGACGTCGTCCACGCGGAAGCGGCGCGCGTAGCTCTGCAGGTAGCGCAGCACATCGCTGTGCGAAGGGAAGCTGGGCAGTCCAGGCGGGAACGGGAAGTCGTCCAGCTGCATCACGGACGTCGGCAGGTTCGTGTGCAGGGACTATGAGCATGGCATCGGTGAGGATTTGGGCACATAAACAAGTGACCATGATAGTTAAGCATGCATGCATCCAAGACCTCACCTTGTACATGGACGCATCCGTGTTGGTGGCGTCCTCGTACTTCCACACGCCCCCTGACTGCGCCGCCTTCTCAAAGACGACAACTTGGTGCCCAGCATCGCGCAGCCACTTGGCAGCAACTGCCATTCACGCACATTCACATTAACGAGACTGTTTATTACCAGGACGAGCAAGTAACCTGCGTCATTTGCGAGCGAGTACAATTCAACGTACTGATGCCGGCCGCACCGCCGCCGATGATGCCCACGCGCACGCTCTCCGCCGACCTGCGCGCCACCACGGAACTCATTTTCTTTCTTCTACTCGTTCTTCTTGGCGGTCGGATGTGGACGTCAGCAGCCAAAAGAAGAAGTGATGGCGTAATTGCTTTGAGTTCGATTGATCAGCGCAATGCGCCGAATTCTGTGATGATATGAGGAATAACCCATCATCCCTTCAAATTCAGATTTGAAGGGGCCATAAAGGGAAAAAAAGAAAGTTGGAAGTGATAAAATAATCCAACAAACCAACCCAAGTGAATCAATAATACTCATTTCAAATGCAATGGAAGTGATCAATCGACATCAATTGACTCAACTTGCCTTCTTTGGAAGCGTCACCGGCGGACCATCGTCCACCGGTCGGGTATTGCCACCAGCACCCGCGACTTGACCGCTCAACAACCAAAACATGAAAAAGAACGGTGGAAACTGAGCTGTCACAAACAGTGGCAGAGCTGATGCGAAACCTGGTGATGTCGACGAAATTTGGTTCGTTTGCGACCTAGGCTCCTGTGGGCGGAACAACAATACTGGTGGCTCGTCCTGCTTCACTTTCGAAGTCTTTCCTTTTGGCTGTCGCTGACTGTTCGCTTTCGTCTTCTCTGCCTTCGCTGTCTTTGCCAGACGATTCTGGGCTTGAATGTTTTCAGTGCAGGTGTAGCAGGTAGTCGACCGACCCAGTCTCATCAGCATCTTCGTTGTGACGAACTCGTAGTCGCTGGATGCCCACATTTCTTCGAAATCGCGCTGCAGCACCACTTGCAACTCGACGACACCCTTTTCAATCGCCAGATGTTCCTTCGACACCAAGGCATGTCACGACCAGTTGAGCGATCCGTGAGCGGCTAATAAGCTATCGAATATCGTATACTTTGCATGCATCATAAAACTAGCCCTCTTAAAAGTCTTAAGCGCTACTCCCGCAGCAACCAGTTCGTGAACACGACTGCCGACTGTTCACATCTAAGCGAAGTTGACAATCTTTAGCACTGCTGTTTGCGTCTCAGCTGTGGCTGTCTCACCATAGGTCCGGTTCTTGGCCACCACGACTGCGCGCACAAGGGTGTAGTGGTTAACGGCGTACTGCACAATCGAGAGAGATGTCATGGTCTCCGCGATCATGGAGACCAGTTTCTCCATGTGCGCGCGGGACTTGTTCGGCGCGGGAAACAGGAGAGGTTTTGTTGTTCTTGGTGGTGGTGGCACACGAGGAACCGCAGGGAACGGGCACTCGACAGGCGCTTCGATCGTGCGCTTGAACTTGGCGAGGTAGATCTTGTTTTTTTCGGTGAGCGCTGGTCGACGATCAAGATTTTCATGTTGATACCAGCTCACAATACTAATGACGGTGTCCGCAGGAACCCTCAGCAGAACGCCAACGTGCTCAAACGCTATGCCACCCCCACAGATGCAGCAGCAATATAAACGCGCGAACAGCATCAAGCGTATTTAGTCCTCTTCGGTGTTTGGGTGTGCCCGTGCCAGATTGTGCGTGTGCTCCTGGCACGTTGGCGAGAATTCTCTCGACTGTGCGATCGTGTGCGTACGAGTCCATGGCAAATTCTCTAGATTGACGAGTCTTGGTAAATGCGCGAGTTGAGGCGATGGAAAAACGCTCACAACAGTGAGAGCCGCAGAGAAAAGCAGTAGGGAAAGCTTCTGCGTGAGAAGCTCGCCATTTAAAACGCACACACACGAAATGTGTCCTTCAAAAAAAATTGAAGAAGGGAGAAGAACGCAGGGCACTCCATGCACCAAGGCTTCAAGCGTCAAGGACGTACGAAGAGCAGACTCTTCATACTTCTCATGAGCTTCTGCTCTTGTGTGGTGGTGAGTGCGTGGTCGGCGCATTCGTTCGTCTTCCTGCAGCGCGCAGCGTTACCTTTCTTGACTGGTTGATTTGATTCGCATGAACGCGGACCTCGAATCGGCTTGTGGGATTCCTGTCAGTGGTGTCTCTAAAACTCGGATAAAAGGGGATTCGAGGACACTTTCAATACACAAAAAAGCTTCTCATAAAAAAACAGAGGTCATTTATTGTAAAGACGGTTTTTATCGAACACTTACATCAAGTCTTAGAGTGCATCACGTTTTTAATGCAAGAATTCAGTAGTCGTGGTGTCATATTCAGAGAAGTTGTGAGAATTGAGAACGAGATCGCCGGGCACTCGACCTTATTATTATAGAAAGAGCTACACGAGCTGGAGAGAGAACCAGCCTGTGGATGTGATGCACAGATACAAGTTGCTTTTGCTGCGACTAGCGCTTCTGTTGCGTCAGCTTTGCAGCACCAACTGCAATGCTAGGAACTCTTTGCTCATGGCGGAGACGCTTTTGTACCAGAATTGCTATTTGAAGCGTCTTGACACATTATTGAGCGGTTTAGCAAGTCGACAATCGACTTTACGATATTCTGATGTTTCGCATATCCCGTCAGTTTCTCCTTCGGGGTCGAAGCGTCGAAGGTTATCCGACCCAAGGATGAGGTCGTCTTTGAATCGATCGTAAATGAGGCACACTGAGCGAACAGTCCTACTCCTTCGCCTTGGTGGACGTCTCCATGTCCTCCACGAGCCGCGCGCCGTGCTTCTTGGTGAGGCGCTCCGTGAGCATCTCCTTGAAGTCGTTCATGATCGCGTTTTCGCGCTGCTGCTTCTCCTCAAAGTTGATGAGCGCCAGCGCGCGCTTCTCCTCCGCTGAGTAGACCTGGTTCTCCTTGCGGATGCGGATCGCGTTCATGCGCGCGTGGCGGC
This sequence comes from Pythium sp. MPC-2022a, assembly GCA_038050625.1. Classification (NCBI taxonomy): domain Eukaryota; phylum Oomycota; class Peronosporomycetes; order Pythiales; family Pythiaceae; genus Pythium; species Pythium sp. MPC-2022a. Next base: position 27,286 of record JALBZB010000059.1, read on the forward strand.
TGCCGCTCATCACGTACCCGAGGTTCTCCAGGTTCTCGATCTCGGGACCGTTCCAGCCCACTTCGCCTCGTCGCGGGATACGCATGTTCTTCTGCACGAACTGCGCGATGGCCGCGCCTTCGCCCGGCAGCAGCGCCTTGCCGTAGTCCATCGATGCGTTCGCGTTCTCCTCGGTCTCCATGAGAGGCTGCGGACCCACCTCTTCGTCATCGTCGTCGTCACCGCGAGCGCCTTGCACGGCGGCCTTGAATTTCTCTGCCTCACGGCGGTCGTCGTCGTTCATGTCGCTCGCGTCGCTGACGCTCTCCTTGCGCGCGGGTTTGCTACTGCTTTTTCGCGCGGCCGACTCGTCCGACGACGATGAGCTGTCCTCGCTGCTTGATTTGCTCGACGAGCTGGCTGCTCTGCGTCTCGATTTGCGGCTAGATCGACTGGACTTCTTGTGCTTGCGGCTCGACTTGGATCTCTTTCGCGACGATTCTTTGCGGCGCGATGAGTGTTTTCGCGACTTGCGGCTCGAGGAGGACTTGGCGGCTCTCGACAACTTTTTGCTGCTGCGTCTACGTCTGTCGTTCACATCCGACTCACTCTCGGATTCACTTTCGGAGGAAGAAGACTCAGAGCTGCTCTGCGGCGAAGGGGAGCGTTTCTTCGGCGCGGCTTTTTTCTTCTCCGACGTCTTCATGGGCAGAGGGCTGGGGATGTTCGCCCAGATGCTGAACGAGATCGCGTCTCGGTCCCGCTTGCGCTCCTCAAAGAAGCCATCTGCCTCGTTGTTGTGGAAGCGACCCTTGTTGTAAGACGCCTGGTACCCACCGCCGCCCCGCTGGTCGCGGCCTCCTGGTGCGCCGCCAAAGCCCGTTCGACCGCGTCCAGGGGATCTCGATGGAGAGCGTCTACCGCCACCACGGGGACCGTACTTGCTGTCGCTCGGGTGCGAGTGTTCGTATTGATGACCGCTGTCGCGCGGAGCTTGTCTGCGGCGATCCGGGGAGCGCGACCTGCGGGGGCTTCGCGAGGCGTCACTGCCGCTGGGGCTGCGCTTTCGGCGGCTGCGTTGCGCATCGGCGCTTCTGCTTCTGCTTCGTCTGCTTCCTCCTCTGCGTGAGTCTCTGCGCTGCTCTGGTGAGGGACTGCGGCGCCCACGCGCGCTCGGACGGCGGTCGCGACTGCGGCTACGGCTGCGGCTGGAGCTCCTCATCTCGGCCTTGCTTGCTCTCTTGTCGTTTGGAAAGCTCTCACAAACAAAACGCCAACCAAATTGGGTGGAATCAATTATCGCCCATGGAGTACAATTTACTCGTTTGTAGTGAGTACTCTCATAGTGAAAGCAAGTGAAAATCTAGTGGCAGTAAGTTCTGTGCTGGCACACAGCCACAACATGGCAATTACGATTGCCATACGTGCAGAAGCCTTACGCGCAGAAGGCTTGAGCACAAATCAACATACTACGTGCATGTACATTGCAAAAACCTGTCGTTCATTTTTTCGGTTGTGCGTTCATGTGTCAGCTACGCGAGCAACTGGCGGATGTGGTCGATGCGCGCAAAGTGCTCCTTGTTTATCTTGAGCGCGATGGCCTTGCGCAGTTGCTTCACTTGGCCGTCGCCGCGGATGTCGTCCAGGAACTCGAGCACGGCTTCGAACTCGCGCTCGATGCCGCCGGCGATGGACAGCAGCTTCTTCTTGTCCGCTGGGGCGTAGAACTTCTTTGGCGCAGCCGTAGAAGCCTTTGCTGGTGTGGAAGCGGTAGCGGAGTCATTCCTGTCTTGCTCTTCCTCCTCTAGTCGCTCCAGCTCCGCATCCACGTCGTAGCTGTCCCACTTGGTCTTGAGCTTGTTGCCCTGCGAGTCAAAGTGGTAGTCTGCACAAGCACATACACACATAGAAGGATGAACACACCGCAGCACATTAATCGAGTGACTAGTGTCGGTGTTGAGCATCCGACCGCACACAAATGCGACATCGACAGCCAACAGCAAGCAACAACAACACGTACAAGAATTCAAGCTAGAGGAGGACTCCGGTTCTGCCGACTCCTCCCGTCCTTCGTTGGCGATCGCATCTTCTGCCTGGTTCGCCAAGTGCATGAGCCGCACGGACACTTCCGCGACGATCAGCTCAACTTTGTGCAGCAGCTTGAGCGCCTGCTGGCGTTCATTGCGCTGCCTGTCCGTCAATGTGTCAAGCGTCAAAATAACGTTAGAGTCTTTTTCCTTTTCCCCAACATGCGATAGCTGGTTGTCGCAGTCCATAGCAAGAGTCACGTACACCGATCGTTGCCACGCAAAGTACGCGACTGGCAGCGCCGCGAGCGTGACGGCCGTCGTGGCCACCGCCGTGGTCTGCCACCGAGCGCTTGCCATCATTTGCGCAATTCTTGGCGGATTATTGACGAATGCGTGCGTCGCATTTCGCTTGACTCGCAAGACGCGACCCGTAGCGACTCGTCAGGACTCTCCACGAATCGCAAGCAAGGCGACGCGGCTTGAGGTTTCTATCATTTCTGCATTAGAAATCGTCGTTTCTAAATGGGGAAGAAGACCAACTGGACCGTGACGGAGGACCAGACGCTCTGTCGCGCGTGGCTCAATGCGAGCGAGACCGTGCTGCCGCAGAGCAGCGACCAGAAGGCGTCCACGTTCTGGAACGTCGTCTACCATCTCTTCCACGCCGAGCTGGACACGGCAGTCGAGCGCCCGCACAACGGCCTCAAAATCCGCTGGACGCGCATCAACCGCGACGTGCAAAAGTTCGCACTCATCTTCGCGCAGGTGCAGACGCTCGCAGCCGAGATAAAAGCTTCTTCGCGAGCCGCAACCACTGCTGCAGAGGGAGCGTTGAGCGACGCAGCCGATGGACTGGAGAGCGAGCAACAGTGCATTGATGACGCGAAGGAGCAGTTCTACAAGGAACACGACACCAAGTTCCTCTTTGAAGCGTGCTGGAAGCTGCTGCGCTACTCGCCCAAGTGGATCCAGCTGCTGGCGAACTCGGCAGGTGTCTCGGCCCCGCATTCGGCATCTTCTATGGCTTCAGCTGCAGCTGCTGCTGCCGCACATCATTTCCTGACTGTGGAGGCGATGCCGCGAGTCGACGAGTCGCCGGGACATGCGACGACCCAAACGGCCGAACCGACTGGAGGAAACAGCAACACTATGAACAAGAGGCGAGCTTCAGCGCTGCTCGAGACGTACGGCCGCGGACCCATTCAGCAGCTTCAGGATGTGACGAGTACGTTGGTGGACGAGATGAGACGCCGCAACGAGCTGCTGGAAGAGCAGAATGCGATCTCGCTCTTCCGCTTAGAGACCGACATCATCGAGGACGACGATGCGCGCGAGTACTTTGAGTTGCTACGCCGCAGATACATGAAGAAAATGCGCGCAGCGATACAGCCCCCAGCTTCGATGGTTTCAGCGGCTTCAGCCAACAGCAGCAACAATGCCCACACCCTAAATGACGCGCTTGCGGAGTCTGCTGCCGCTGCAGCTGCTGTGGCTGCGGGCGAGACGCTTTCTGAAGACGATGAAGAAGAAGGGAAGCATGGCGACAAGCAGCTGGTTCATGGCGACATTGTGTAGCTTGGACACACAAGATAACAGAGAATAGTTGGTTGGTTGTTTACAAGAATCTCAGGAACAAAGAGCTTCTCTCGAGAACTAAAAGCCCCTTGGTCTAGCTCAAGGGTTGTTGTCAGGAATGCCATTTTGGCGACCACTACATATTGTTCACATAAACAGCTTTCAACGAGGCGATAGGCTCGCTTATTCACTCTTCGGCTTTGTCACTGAGGCAGATAGTCAACGCGGCAACTCCAGACAACGATGGAAAGGAGGCTGCTTTGATGCGTCGATGCTTGCATTTTGCTTGGCAATCTGGGCTGCATACAAATGCATAGTAAAAACAAGTCAACCACGTTGTCTCCAAAAAGCTGACCCTATCTGATTCCTACCTGAGTATCAACAACTTGATCCCTCAACCTGAGTCCATTTGGTAACGTGCTCGATGAGCCACGACCTCCTGCAACTGGAGCCACTGCTTCGTGCCTGCGCGCGTGGCAGTAAGGACCCAGCGCAAGCAGTGGCGGCGATCAGAGCGCAGCTGCTGCTTCAAGGCGACTCAGTTGGCAACGACGACACCCTCTTCGCAACCGCTGTACGGCGATGGGTGGACCGAGAGGACGCTGCCGTCACCTCAGCTCGCTTCCTTCTGCTGGTCATCGCGTGTGGATGGGAGCGCCTCCTCGTGCAGCTCCTACTGCAGCTTCACGCGAGCGATGCTGCAGATGATATGTTTGCGCTACTGTCAGCTTGCGAGCAGCTTTTCGAGCCAAACGTAGCGACACTCGTACATCCAGTGCTCGACGCTCTTCTCACTGTGACTGCGTCATTCGCGCTCGCGTATCCAGGGGGATCTAATGGTGACGACGGCACTGTCAGCTTCTTGCACTCCAAATTGCTGAATCAAGTCGAGTACTGTCCAACTTGCTTGCACTCTCGTTTTCCTCTCGCGGAGTCAATCCTGTCGGGACAAGTCAAAAGACAGCAGCCCAGCGACGAAGAAGCTCAGTGGACGAAGTTCATGGGACTCTCCAGAGATCTCGACGCAAGGAGATTTGACTCGAAAAGCGGTCGTGCTCTCAGCTCAGCGGTCACGAAAGTGGCGGAGCAACAGCAGTGTGTTCTGACTTTGGCTCGTCTTGGTCTCGAAGAAGAAAACAATCTCATTGACGACGCGGACCAAGACACAGCCCTGAGAGTGGTCATGGAGAAGATGCGAGAAATAGCAAGTCAAGCGCTCCATATTGCCACCAGCCTTTGCGATGAAGACAACGTCTGTAGCAGATGCGCCAGCAATAATAAGCTTGGTGGTCATTTGAAAGCGTGGACACCCGTCAACGGTGATGGGATTGACGAGATAAATCTGATTGAAGACGACGCAGCGCTTGAGAACTACTTGATGCGAAAAACAGACTCTGTCGACACGGAAAGCGCTTACTGCACGAAATTACTGCAGCTGCCGAATTCCAATGAAAGCAAGATAATCTTCAATGCACCAGAATCAGAGGCGACCTCCTTCAAGAAACTGTTCGATGCTTTGGATATCCAAGTCATCCCATTGGTGAACGATGTGGGCGACTTGGTTCAGAAGACGCAAGACGAGCTGTTGGCGATTACGGATTTGGACATGCTGGGCATTCACATCTCGTTTCTGCTAGCCGCTCAGCTGCACTCGAAGCGCTCCGTGTTCGACTTGGATGGGACAGTTGGTGGAAGTCTCAAGCGCCAGATATTTAGAGAATTTAACAGCCTCACGGACGGAGCAGACAAGGATCGAAGCGTCCGGACGCTACTCGTTCTCGCAGGATTCTGTCCATCGCTCACCTTGCGCGCGTTCGTGAGCAGAGTAATGGAGGCGCCGCAACACTTTCAGACCTACGTCCGGATACTCAAAATCTGTCCGATCCTCTTGGAGTGGAAAGACGAAGAAAAACCAGAGTGTCCAGTGCTGACGCGCGAGCTCCAGTCGACACTCAGAGAAATCGCGAGTACAGAATCTTCATTCGAGATGCGGCATACCCACTTTTTGGAGTTCTTGTGCGCTTTAGCTGGACTCTTGGAGAGCGTTTTGACAGATAAAGAGGATACGTTGGCTGTAGTCGGTGTCCAGACCCTGGTTCGAGATGTGATTTTACCAGTTTACGACACCATCGGTCTCCAGCAAAATGGTAATGAAGGGGCAACGACATACACGGCTACGTGCACAACTGCCTTTCAAGCGTCTATCTACTTTCGCTTTGTGCGTGAGTTTGTCCGCTGTGCGGTCTCTGAGACGCGCTGGAGATCAACGACGTCCGGAATCCAGTCGACCGAGAAGCTGTTGATAATGCTCGTGAGCGCATACCAAAGAAACTGCCGGTCGCTGACGAATCAGAGTGTCGATCTTCTGAACACACTGCTGCTCACGATCAAGGATCTGCTGGAGTTTATCGCCCCACTGCAACAAGCCGTGGTATCCAATATTGTGAAAAGTGTCGGTGGTGCGATTGAATCGCTGGACGACCCAGTGCTGATGCTGGTCGCGCACGTTGTTCCTGAGCTCTACGACTGGGCGGTGGAGCGAAACGAGTTTGCTACTCTGTGTCGCCTCTCACAAAACCTCGAAGATCGATCTGCGATAGAAGAGACGGTGATCGCTCTGGATCAAGTGAGTCGCATCGTTCGACTGCTTCTTTGGAAGTTGCTGTGGAGCTCAGCGTCGCCCTCGGACGCCTCGACCGCGAGTGAAGCTCGGAACCAGTCGTTTTTCTCAGAAGCACACACGTGGAGGCTGCTCGAGGTTCTCGCAAACGGAACTGTTTCTGATGCTACCTCAGGAGAAGTGGGTCGTGTATGTGCTGGAAGAGCATTGGTGCAGAAGGAGCTTGCACTTTTACTACTCATGTGTCGCGCTTCGCTGTTCGCCTCATTGAGCGACGGCGTTTTACCAAGACTGGTGAGAATATTAGAGCAGTCGTCGTCATCAGCCACACTAGTGGAGCTGAAGCTTCCGGAGTTACTCCTTGCTCCTCAGTTGGAACCCAAAGACTCCGAAGCAACTCATCCCGCGGATCTAGAATGCGAGTTGCCGTTGTCGCACTCCATCATGAAGTTCGTATGCAGGTCGTGGAGTCTCCTCGTATTCTCCAGCGAGCTGTATGAAGACGACGCAGTTGAAAGCGACGTCGTGCTGCAGATGGCTCGTCATTTCCTCGCCAGTTGCGACCGCGCTATCTCCGACTCCAAGTCCTCGCTCGTCGGTCTCCTGCACTGCTTCCAGTGGGTCTGCTTCGTACTCTGCGTGCTCAACAGCAAAAGCCGCATGCAAGACTTGGAGTCCTGTGACTCCGTCAAGAGTCAACTCAACGTGACTTTGATCCGCCTGCTGCATCTACTCACCCAGATCCAGTTGGCGAAGGAAGACGACGCGTCGTTCAGTCAGCACTTTGTGGCGTCCTGGATGGCGCAACTGCCTCCAGATTCCTTTGAACAAGCGCGCAACTTCGTGTCAAGTACGAGATGTTGATCTAAACACCGCTATGCCAAAGATGTTTTCCAAAAATGGTTGAATTTGTATTTGAAACGTTGTACTTGCACGCACTTCGCTAAACGTACTCTCTCTCTCTCTTTCTAAGCGCACAGCTCGTCGACAATGTGGTTGGACAGGATGTGGTGCGGGTCCACTTCGTCGCGGGCCTGCTTGAACTTGTCGAGCGGGTATCGTCGCTTGAGGCGGTCACGCATCTGCTGTCGCTCAACCGGGTCCCGCGGCCACTCGATCTTCGCCCAGTGCTCCGTGGCACCGAACGGCTCCATGAAGTCGCGGTACATGGCGTAGAACTCGTGGAAGCGCTGGGTGATGGTGCGACGGGCGCTCTCTTCCGCAGTCGGCAGGTAGAGGATGACTCCGACCCACGAGAACACTTGGTCCGGGTTCGACGACGACGCCGGGCTCATGGTCGACTTGCTCGACGCGGTCCAGCGCTGCTCGATCGGTGCGTGCGCAGGGATGTCTTCAGCGTCGATGCGCTTGAGCAGCTGCTCCATGAAGTCGAGGTCGAGGGTACCGTGCGTCGGAAAGGACACTTCTTCCACGTGCTGCTGACCGCCGCAGTCAAAGCCGATGATGTCGTCCGAGAGCGCGACGCGGTACCCTTCGCTGAGCTTCCAGAACTGCTTCTCCGCCTCGTTCACGCGGGTCACGTGTTGCTTGTCGAGCGGGTTGATCTCCAGCAGCTTGTCGCGGAGCTTGGTGAAGCTCCAGTCGAGGTAGTCTGGCTCCGGGTTTCCGTTCATGAGCTCCAGGTAGAGCTTGCGAGGGGCTTCGAGACGCTCATCCTCGCTGTGCTGCACTGGCGGGTAGAGCGTGTCATTCGCGGGCTCCGAGTCGTCCATGCGGCGACACTGAACCACGACGACGGCGTCCGTGTACGGGATCCACATGTAGCGAAGGTGCTGGAACTCCTTCAGCCACTTGGCGTGGTGCGGGCGGATCTCGTCAATCGTCATCACGAACGTCTTCTCCGCGAGGCGGTGCATGGGCACACACTGCAGCGTGACCTTGGTGACAACGCCCAGCGCACCGAGACCGCACTTCGCAAGCGCAAAGAGGTCTGGGTTCTGCGTGGCGCTCAGCACCATCTTGCCCTTTGCAGGGGTGATGATCTCCATCTCCACGATCTGGTCATCGATCGGGGGGATGCCGGAGCCAGTGCCGTGGCAACCCGCCTGGCAGATGCCACCCACCTGCTGGTCGCGGATAGAAGCCACGTTTTGCATCGTCATACCATGCGTACGTAGCTTATCGAGCAGTTCGCCGACGATGTGACCAGCTTCCACAGTCACCTGGAGCTTCTCCTTGTCGACATTCAGGACCTTGTCGAACAGCGCCATGGTCATCAGCGCTTCGTTTCCAGCACCTTTCGTGTCCTTTGCGCTGCTGGAGGTCGGTACTTTTCCAGAGAAGCCCAGTCCGTTCGGCGAGACGCCGGCACCCATGCAGCGCAGCTTCTGCTTCTTGTCCTGGTACTCCTTCAGCAGACGCTCGATTTCCTCCACGGACTCTGGCACGTAGAACTGCTGCGGGCGGCACTCGTGAGACGCTGACCAGTTCACGAGCACGGTGTCGCGGTCCGCCTGCTTCTCTTCAGCGTGCGCGGAGTTGTTCGCGCCGAGGGCGACGCCAGCCGCAGCGGCGGCAATCAGCGCAGCTCCGACGCCAAGTCCAGAGAAGTCGCTGCTGCTGGTGCCGGAGGAGGAGGCAGTGGCGACGCGCAGAGCGTGCTGCAGAGAGGACGATCTGCGGACAGACGCTGCGGGGGCGCGGGTGGCGGCTCGGGTCGCGAGCGAGCGGAAGGCAGTGGCGCGCAGCATCTCCCTCTCTCTCTTCTTCTCTGTGGGGCTCCTGGAAGATTGGCGAATGTGCCAAGCGCTTCGAATCGTTCCTCACTGTTTCAAGTACGACTTTCATGATTCAGAAAGAAGATTGTGTGAATAGTGATTTGATTGGCAGTTATTTGTTTTTACGTTTTTACGCCAGTAAAAAAGGAACACGAAAGAATTACCCGAGTATGTGATCAAATCAGCTTGCAACGACAAAGCTACAGAGCTTTACAGAGGGTTTACGGTCTGGATGAACTTGACTGCCGCGTGCCACGCTTCCATCACAGCCTTCTTCGTCGCTGGGTTCTCCAGGTCGCCGCGGTGCACCCAGCCGTGGTTCTCGGTCGGGAACTCGAGCACGTTGCTCTGCGCGCCGATGTCGCTGCGCGCCGCGAGGATCTTGTGCACGCTGCCTTGCGGCTTCACGAACGCTGGGTCGTCGCTCGCCGCCATCAGCAGCTGTGGCACCTTCACGCTCTCTGCAAGCTTCTCGATGGCGCCGTCGCCGTTAATGAGGTTTTCCACGAACCACGTCGGGTGAAAGGAGATGTGGCCCGTGACCAGCGGTTCTGCAGCCGCGGTCTGCGTGGCGCCGACCCACGAACCCCAGCAGTAGCCATACGACGCGACAGTTTGCACGCCCGCCTCGGTCTTGAGGTACTGCACGGCGTCCTTGATGCGCGGGGCGAACTGGGTGTCGAAGCTGTACTTCTTGAACCAGTCGAAAAGTCCAGGTTGATAGTCGCTGTCCGCGTCCAGGTAGTCGCCGTCCACCAGGTCCACGATCACCACGGCGTAGCCGAGGCGGCCGAGCGTGTCAGCATCCGCCTTGGAGCGACCGCTGTCGAGCCCGAAGATGTCCGGGTACGCGATGATGCCGGCCTTGGCGTTGGCTGGGCCGGTGACGTACAGAGTGGTCTGGCCGACCTTCTTGATGACGCCGGTGCTCGGCGCAGGGGCGCGTCCAGGCTCGGCGGTGACAGGGCAGCAGCTCATGTTTCTTTTGGCGGAGGCGGGGCGGTTGTGGTTGTGGGGGCTTGCGAGAAAATTCGCGAATGGCGTCTGGTGGGTGCGTGAGTGAGAGGCAAGCGACTGCAAATCGCTCGCCTCCGGTTTTGGCTTGAAGATCCCAAGAAAAAGCAGCTGGATGGTGGGCAAAAATAGGTAAGGAGTTGAACAATTTGATTATTGGCCAATCAGAGGTTCGATGACTGAATCAAAGCCACGTTTTCGACCAATAGTGGACCGCCATGGCAACAGCTGGAAAGGCCACCATGTCGGTGTGGCTGCTGCTATGAAGCTGTGTGGTGTTGGGCAGCGGCGAGAAGAAGTCCACAGGGAGCGCGATGGTGCAGTCGCGCTCGCTGCCTGGCGCCAGAAACCCCTCCGTGCTGTTGGCTCCTTCCGCCCACCCAATCGCCGCCATGAAGGTCTTCGTGAGAAGCCCTGGGCCCGTGCGCGCGATCGTGTCCATCGCTGCGCGCTGCGGCGGCGCTGACGACGACGACAGAGCCGCGAGCAGCGTCGCGTCACCGCTCATCTGCGCGATCAGCGCCATCGCGCTTGCATCGAGTCGCGTTTGCTGAGACTCACGTTGGATCGTGTCGATGAGTCGCTGGAGGATCGAGTGGTGCGGCACTGACAGCAGCACGCTGTTACTGATCTCCACGTTGCCGGTGTTGGCCATGCCAGCGATAAGGGTGAACGGCTGCTGGCAGAACACAAGAGGCACGCACAAATACGCTTATTAGCACGAATCTAGGGCTAAACGCAGGAGCGGATGTGAAAGCGACCCGACCTCTAGCAATGACTCGAAGCTCTTGAGACACGCGACGTCCACGTCCGCGTACACGCCTCCGTGCTGCTCCAGGATCTCATAGCGAAGGATGTCCGACTTCTCTCCGAAGTTGCCTGCTGCGTCAAACGCTTTCTAAGAGCGCAAGATGTGAGAACCAAAGGCACATTCGATTAGTAGATTCGACACTTGCACGCATCGCTCAGTCTTCATTCACTCAAGTAGCGAACCTGGTTGCGCAGAGCGAGCGTCTTGACATCTTCGTCTGTCCACAGCCACTACAAATGGACCAATGGGTCCATAATATGTTAATACATCTGCATACTGACAATATAAACCAGAGAATTCTCCTTGATGCGCCGTCACGTACGTATTCCCATGTCGGATGCAGTGCTTTCCACGTCTCCATCCACTCACGGCACTTGGCAGGGATCGCACACGGCCCAAGCCAGATCTGGTGGATGATGCGCGGGATGGAGACGGCGCCTTCTTCCTCAGCGGTGCCGGGAGTTGCTGTCTGCAGCAGCCGCGGGAGAAGTCGTGCGTTGCGCTCCGCCAGTGCGTCGTGCCAGCTGCGGTCGGCGTCGTGCCAGACGCCCCAGCGCCACGCATGTGGCGGAGCTTCTTCTGTTTCCAGCAGCTCCATTCTTCGATTGGCGGCAATTGGGTGATTGAGTGGGTGATTGAATGGGTGATTGAATGACGACGGTTGCGGTTTCCACATGTGCCATCCTAGTTGAACAACCCTCTTGCCCTGAATGACGACACTCTGGTGCTGGCGGCGACAGTAGCGTCACTCATGGGCAGCGGGCTGCGCAAGCCCGCACCCGCGTCCTCGTACGCTGTTAAACGCGCCTTCACCGCCTCCGTGCCGTCCAGCTCAGCCACCGTCGTCCCCAGCGCGTCCACCAAGGACGCCGTCCAGTTGGCGCTGGACGCCCAACTGGACCAAGAAGAAGAGCTCCAAGCGCGGGAGTGAGTGAGGCTTTGCGTGTGTGCCAAGTGCCTGAACGGGGTCACAAATTTAACATCTAATAACCTGCCGATTGCTGTTGTTCCTGTTGTGTGGGCCGCAGGGACGAGGAGAGAGCGCAGAAGCAGAAAGCGGCGGTGAGCCACGTCGTGGAGAACCTCTTCCCGTACGCGCCAGTGGTCGTCAAGGCGGAAAAGTATCCAACCAGTAGCGCGAAAGCAGGGCAGGCGTATCTCTGGATTTCAGTGGACGAAGATGCTATCAAGCGCCGTGGTGCTGCCCCCAACAGCCCCATTCGATACCCTATCGGCGTGGCAGTGGATGCAGACGGCAACGTGTTTGTCTCCGAGTCGTCGTCAGTTCCTGGCAGTCCCAATGGCGCCAAAGGAGATATCCAGCTCATTCAGACCATCTCTGTCGAGTCCATTTTGGACTTCGCGGGCTCCAAGCAGGCACCTCCCGCGCCAAAGCCTCCGAAGCTCGTGGAGGCAACGCAGACGAGTCTGGTGCTCAGCTGGAAAAAGTCGACCGACACGACCGCAGACCGATATGAACTCCAGTATCGTCGAACAGACAGCCCCAATAGCATGTGGTCGAGCTTGGCAGTTGTCTCGTCGGTCAAGAACGTGACGCTGGACAGCATCAGCTGCCACACAGCGTACACTTTCCGGATGCGCTGCCACAATCCAGCCGGATGGAGCGAGTTCAGTGGTCCAAGTGACGCGTTTTGGAGCCTCCCCGGTGTACCAGAGACCCCTCGCCCGCCTGTTGTTGGCGCAGCGACGAACACCTACGCGAGCGTCTTTTGGAGTAAAGTGGACGACCACGGCGCTGCGCCAGTCGTGTACTTTTTGGAAATGCGGGAGAGCTCCACGACTACCACGTTCCAGCAAATCTATGAAGGCACCGAATGCAGCTTCCTCGCGACGGGTCTCAATCCCAAGTCCACGTACCTATTCCGACTGCAGGCGTCTAATGTGGTAGGGTCGACTACTTTTGTTGAAAGTCGACCGGTGCGAACGCTAGCGCACGGCCGACCAGAGATCGTTGAGCTCACAAGCGCTGAGCAGTCTGCTTTCTACGATCGCTGGGTTCAGTGCTGGGATCCCAAGTCGGAGCAAGTGTTCTTCTTCAACAAGTATACATGTCAGCGCGTGACTGAAGAGCCCCGAGAACTAGCGGAGGCGCGTGAAAAATCTGGATTAGGCAATGTCGAAGAGACGCCGGAGATGGTGTTCCGACGCAAGCGGTTCCGCTTCCACCGCGATCTTCGCCAGCAGCACATGCACGGGACCACCAATTTCGGGAGCACGCTCTCGCTTCAACTGACACGCGCGAATATGCTCGACGACACGTTCGCGCACTTTCAGCGCCTCTCGAAGCAGGAACTAGTCTCGAAGCCAAAAATTACGTTCGAGAACGAGCCTGGGATTGACTCGGGCGGACTCACGAAAGACTGGTTTCTTCAGATTTCCAAGCTGGTGCTCGACAAGAAGCGGAATCTGTTCAAGCAGTGCGATCATGGACAGTTTGAGATTGAAAGCAACTCGTCGCGCAATTCGAGCCACCTCCAGTATTTCAAGTTTTTGGGAAAATTCATCGCGAAGGCGATTTTCGATCGCCAGACAGTAGATTTGCCGTTCTGCAACGCTGTTTACAAGTATCTCCTGCATCTTCCAACGCACATGGACGACTTACACCAAATGGACGCGCAGTTCCACAAATCGCTGATGTGGATGCTCGAAAATAGCGTCACCGATGTCATCGACGAGACGTTCAGCGTTGAAGTTGAAGACGGGGGTTCATCGCTTAAGAAGCCTAAGGTCATCGACCTGAAAGAAAATGGACGAGACATCCCCGTCACAGATCTCAACAAGAAAGAATACGTGGAGCTCGTGGTGCAGTGGAGAACAGAGTACGGTGTAAAACCACAGCTTGACGCGCTGGTTCAGGGCTTTAACACACTCATTCCCGCGTCTGCGATCAAGGTATTTGACTTGAGCGAGCTGCGAATGCTGATGAACGGCAAGCCGACCATCGATGTGGAGGAGCTACGCGCCTCGACAGTATTCCAAGGCGGCTATAGCGAGCACTCACAGGTTGTGCTGTGGCTCTGGCAAGCACTGAGAGAGTTGTCACTCGAGATGCGGGGGCTTTTCCTGAAATTCATGACCGGGACGAACAAGATCCCGCTCGATGGCTTTGAGCCGCCGCTGAACCTGACGAAATCCGATCTGGACCCGCAGGCGCTGCCCAGAACACACACGTGCTTCAACCAGCTGGTGCTTCCAGAGTACACGAGCTACTCGACGCTGGTGGAGAAAGTCACTTTCGCCATTCAGAACGCCGAAGGATTTGAGTTGTCGTAACAGCATTGACACCAAGAAGGAGTACAATTAATTGACATACGGTAGCACATTTTGACATTTGCAATTTTGATAGTTTAGCACACAACAACTGATGACTGACTGGCAGCTGACACCACCTCAGCGATTTCTACTCACTGCGATCAGCTGAAGTCGATTCCCTGCGCGAGAGGGAGCTCCTTGCTGTAGTTGACGGTGCAAGTCGAGCGGCGCATGTACTGCTTCCATGCATCGCTGCCAGACTCGCGGCCGCCGCCAGTCTCCTTCTCTCCGCCGAACGCGCCGCCGATCTCAGCTCCACTCGGTCCGATATTGACGTTCACGATGCCGCAATCCGAGCCCAGGGGGCCAGTCCACTTGAAGACAGCCGACTGGTTCTTCGTGAAAAGCGACGACGACAGTCCCTGCGGAACCGCGTTGTTGAGCTCGATCGCTTCGTCGAGGTTCTTGAACTTGATCGCGTACATGATCGGAGCAAAGATCTCTTTCTGGACGATCTCCGCGTCGTGGGTGATCGAGGCAATCGTTGGCTCCACAAAGTGACCTGGACGGTCGACCTTCTTACCACCGACCAGGATCTACGGGTGCACACAACAAAGAAGCATTTAGATACGTGTGTGCTGCTACCAGTGTTCAGATGGCAATAAACCATTTCTCACCTTTCCACCTTGCTGCTTGATGGTTTCAATTCCATCGAGGTAGTTTTTGACAGCCTATCGAAGAAACAAACGAAATCAATCCGGTTAGCTAATATCATGCTAAAGATCGCATATGTGCAGATTCGCTCGCGTCATATCATACCTGCGTGTTGTGCAGAGGACCACAGAGCACTCCGTCTTCAAGCGGGCTTCCGATCTTCACGTTCTTGTACGCAGCCACGAGGCGCTTGAGGAACTCGTCGTGGATGTCTTCGTGGAGGAAGAGACGACGCAGCGACGTGCAACGCTGGCCGGCAGTTCCGACCGCAGAGAAGAGCGTGGCGCGCAGCGCCATTTCGAGATCGGCGTCCTTGTCCACGATCATGGCGTTGTTGCCTCCCAACTCCAGGATGGTCTTGCCAAAGCGTCTCGCGACAACCTCGTTCACGTGGCGGCCAACCTTGGTCGAACCCGTGAACGATACCAATTCAGTGCGCTTGTCAGTGATCAGCGCTTCACCGACATCCTTTCCACTAAAAGTATCATCAGCAACAATAAAATACGACAAGATGGTCAGTTAGCGACTGACCAATCAACACACTGCCATGAAAGCAAGGAAGCATTCAGCAACGTACTCTCCACAAATGAGGGAGGAGATGGCGCCAGGGTATCCGTTTCTCTCCAGCACGTCCGCGATGATCTTGTTGCACGCGACCGATGTGAGCGAGAGCGACTCGGACGGCTTCCAAATGTGCGTGTTGCCGCACACCAAACTCAACGCGGCGTTCCAGAAGAGCACGGCGCAAGGGAAGTTGAATGCTGTGACGATGCCGACGTGGCCCTTCAGCGGGTTGTAACGCTCCATCATGAAGTGGCCTGGGCGTTCCGATGGGATGACCGACCCGTTCAGCGTGCGGCTCAGACCAACGGCGAAGTCGCAGATGTCGATGGCTTCCTGCACTTCTCCGAGACCCTACACCAGAAGAAAAACATTCAACAGTCAGTCTCAATTGCCACACTAGTGTGTATGTACTATTCGTGAAGACAAAACATCATACCTCGACGTAGATCTTGCCCATTTCAAGCGCGATGAGCTTGCCGAGCGGCTCTTTCTTGGCGCGGAGCTCTTCGCCAATCTGGCGCACGATCTCGCCGCGCGCTGGCGCAGGGATGTCGGCCCACTTTGGCTTGGCGGCGTCCATGGCACTGACCACCTTCTGGTAGTCAGCAACCGTGCCGGCGCGCACCGTGGCGATTGGCTTGTTGTCGGCCGGGTTCACGGACGTGTAGAGCTCTCCGTTGCCGAACCACTCGCCGTTGTAGACGCCGTAGTTCTCCTCCTTGAGCCCGAGCTCCTTGAGGAACGGGAAGTTGGCGAGCGCGCTCATGTGGCGCTGCAGCGCTGGCTGCTGCTGACGCGCGCGCTGGGCGAGGCGCAGGAGCGAGCGGGTGCGGGCGGCGGAGTGCATCGTTGCGTTCGTCTGCAGGCGGGGATGGGAAATGTGTGAGTGAGCGCTTGCTTCGTGAGCTTTGCTTTTGCCAAAGCTTTTGGCTTTTGGGTTTGATCTTGCTCGTCAACCCCACCTTCAAGTAGGATCCACCCGTAATTACGCCGTAAAAAGCGCATAAACGGGCCATTTGGTTACGCGGCGGTGCTGATTGGATGCTTTGAGTGAATTTCTGGAGTCGCTCTCCGAACTTCCAATCAGCCGAATGACGACGAAGATGGGGTTCGCAAATGGCTCCATCACGAGCGACAGCTCATTCAAATGTGGGGAGCAACGAACAAGAATATATTGGTTGCTCAGTCGTTAGTTGCCCTGGAACGTTTGCTTCTCGAAGAGGTGCAGTGTCAGCGTCGCGAGGAACGCCGGGAAGGAGCGGCACGTGGTGAGGTATGCGAGCACGCGCTGGGGGACCTGCGCGCAAAAGTCCGACTCCAGCAATTCCAGCGCTCCGTCAGCCTCCATGCGCACCAGCAGTTCGTCCTCGTCGTGGTCCCCGTACACGGAGCGCAAACGCAGGAGCTCCATGCCGTTGCTCTTCCTCAGATCGATCTTGTAGCCCGTCAAGAGATGCACCGCTTCGCGATAGTGCTGGATCTGCTCGCGGAACACCTCCTTCAGTCGCTTGTTAAGGAGCTTTTGCCCTTCGACTGTCTCGTACGAGGTTGTGGTGGTAAATGTACTCGGCACCACCGCCGCCGCAGGGGTCATCTACGCATAGAAGCAGCAATGCATCCATTGTTAGACCTACAGCAGCACAAGATTCAGCGTGTGCGTTTGTTTCACAACTCACCTCAACATCACATCCGCCGCTCAATCTCTCGAGCTTCGACCGCAAAACTTTGTTCTCTTGGCGCAATGCCTCCATCTCGCTGGTTTTGCCCTTGCTTTTGAGCATTTCGCTAGTCGGGTTCACTGCCAAATGGACGATCTTGGTGGTCTCCGCATTGAATTCGCCCTTTCCGAGTCGCTTTTCAAGAACTGCAAGCTCCATCTCGACCTTTTCGAGATGCTTCGTCAGATTACCATTTTGACGCTTGGTTTCAGCAAGTTCTCTCTCCAAGCGCACGATCTTGAGCTCGTACTCATTGAGTGTTGTTGGGGCTGCCATTAGTTTCCGAGAAGTCTCCATCTCCTGCTTTGCCACTTCGTTGACTGGCTGTGCTGAAGTCTCCACTAAACTACGTGGATCAGTTTGGATTGCTTGCGATTGCCTGAGAGCGTTCTCCAGCGCCTTGTAGTTTTCCTGTCACTCATCTCTGTTAGATCTTAATAATCAAAGAAAATAGTCGAGGTAAGAGACATTGACGTACGATTTGCTTGAGAGCTTCGGCGTTTCTCTCCTTACTGGCTTGAAGCTGTTTCTCCGCCTGATACAATCTCTCTTCGAGAGCTGACGCGTGCTTTGAGGACTCAATGAGGTCGACCAGCTGTACGGATGGATAAATACAGTAGTTAGCTTCGGTGTGTTCTACGGTATGTAGTTCACCACATTCACTGAGTCAAATACTTGCACGGTACCTCTGCCTTCAACGCGCGCTCAGCTGTCTCCAAACGCTTGATCTTTTCGTTCAACACACTGACATCACGCGTGTTCTCGGTCACGCTCAGTCCGCATGCCAGGTTCGAATTTACGCTCTGCAGTGTAAAGTCCCTTTCTGTCAGCTAAGACCCACATTCAAAGTTTAAATTCAGGTAAGCAGCGGCGTCAGTCATTTCGGCCTCACCTTGAAACCAGACACTGAGTTTGCGCTTACCGTAGCCTTCGCTGCGTTAGCGACTTCAAGCTGGTCTTCCAAAAGTTGAATCTGGAGTGTGCATTTAAAAAAAGTCATGTTGACTCACCACAGATAGGCTTGAAAGATGGGATGCTAACAGACAACACGCGACGCACCTTCAGTCTGGACTGCCGCGTGGCTGTTCGAAGTTGACTGTCGCTTTCGAGCGCTCTCTCCTTCCACTCGTTTAGACTGCTTTCAACAAACCGCAACTTAGAGTCCAGTTCCACGATCTTCTTCTGGGACTGCAACTGCTCGCTCGAGTGCTCGCTGACCGCCGCCTTCAGTTCGTTTCTGGTCTCTTCCTCTTCTGCTGCCGCGTACTTGAGCTGGCGCCGCAGCTGCGCCAGCTGCACATCGCGCTCTTTCAGTTCGATCTGGTGAAGTTCGGAGTTGCGTTTGATCTGTGTTTGCAGCGTCTCGATCTCCTTCTGCAGTGGATTGCTCTTCATAGTCAGCAAGTCTACGTCCACGTTAGAGCCATTTTGTTTTCGATTTAGCAAAGCCTTCCATAGAATACGCACCTGCGATGGCGCGATGCTGTCGATCTGCAGGCGCTGTCGCTTTGTGTGCCGGTCAGTCTCAAGTCCCGTCACATCTTGCGCTACGCATGTTGATACGCAGCAAACGTCAGAGTATACCCACCATCTTTTCAAGCACATGTAGCAAAGCAATCCAGTCAGAGTAAATTACACCGCATCCGCGCGCTCTCCAACATCAGCACGCGCTGTTGCTCCATTTGTTGCGCACCATCAAACGTCGACGCACATTCGTTTCCCACATGCAGCCTCGTCATCTCCTCGACTTCTGGTTCTGTCGCGAAGGGCACCGCGTCTCCATCGTCACGCTCGCTTGCAGTGTCCATCTCTGCAGTTTTGTTTCAAAATGCGCTTTTGAAATTGACAACGAACTGGAAAACAGGTCATTCAAATTCAATCCAGACGCCTTAAAACCGGATTCCACACCAAAATCCGTATTTAACCATTTTTAAAGTCAACGATTTCCCGTAAAAAGCTGAAGCACAGGAATACAGAAAAGTCCCCTGTTTAAGGCGGCACGATGCGCGCATAGCGTCAGATCCAAAACTTCACCGCCTCAGTTCTCAATCAGAATGGGCGACGTGTACGACGGCGTGCGCGTGCGCTACGGCTGCAAGTGCGGCCACCTGGCGCCCGTGGGCTCGCTCTTCTTCAGCGAGATGTGCCAGAAATCCGTGTGTCGCCTGCCGCGCTGCAGCGTGGAGGAGTTCGAGTCCTACTACTGCGGCTACATGCTCGTGAACATGCCCTCCAAGGAGGCGAGCATGTACCAGAACCGCTCCAGCCGGTGCTTCAGCTGCGTCGACTGCGACAGCGTTCTCTCCACTGCATTCCATGACACGCTACATAAGTACTTCTTCGTTTGCGCGCACTGTCGCTGGGACTCGATCGGGCTGGACCTGCTGGACGACGACCCGGACACACTCGTGATGTCCGCTGTCGCCCGCGAGCGCGAGAGCGCGCAGGAAGACATTTTCCACACGCTGCTCTCGTACTACTCGACTGCGCCGTCTTCCAGGACCAGTCGCTCGAACAATTTCTACCCGACTGCAGCCAGCACGGTTGGCGCGTCCTCAGGAAGCCTGGCTCGCGGTCGCTCCATGTCACTGCAGTCGCTCGCTGACTCGATGAAGGAGCTGCAGCGCGACCAGCAGATGAAGAAGTTTCGTGTTCAGCGCATGGCGGAAATGGGCGGCTGGAAGTACGAGCAGGCAATCGAGAAGATCGAACAGAAGGAGCAGTGGCTAGCTGACCAACAGAAAGAGCACCAGTGGCCCGAGCTCAAGAAACAACTCGAGAGGTTCCCCACTCTCCACCCGGCGAATGCGGATCCAGCAGCAGCGAATCGAGAGCTTCTGGTGAGGATTGCCCGCCAGAGCCACATGAGCGAAGTGTCAACGTTACAGCAGCGACTCGCGAACCCGCTTGAGCAGAATCGCGATGTGAGCCGCCTGTTTCCCTCTCGGCCGCCTCTGCGGGTGAAACGCGCGTGGCGCTGCGTCGAGTCCATCGAGCGAGGCTCTGCTGGCATTCTCGTGAAACCCCAGATCAGTCCTATGAGTGGAGACAGCTCTCTCCCAATCCCCGCGTCGTGGTTCAAAAAGGCGAACCTCGCCATCCACTACATGCCGATCGTGACGATTCAAAAGCTGCCGTATCGCGTCAATGGCTCGGGCGGCTTCGAGTGCATTTTGCTTATTGAGAACCCTCTCGACGAGGCGATTCGGCTTGTGTGCCGATCGGTGCCAGACCAGTCGGAAGAAGCAAACGAGTCCCTTGCAAAGGTTGGTTTTGTGCATCCGATGATCACACAGATTTGTACTTGTGAGCAGAAGATTGAACCCATATCTAATTTCTCCGTGTACTCATTTTACCATTAGGCGGCGATCCAAGACTTCACCCCCATCATCATCGGCGCGTACGAAGATCCCAACATTGCAGACACGTTTGCGAGCGACGCCAGCGCAGCGAACTCTCGGTCAGAAGGTCGGAACGCGATGCTGGTGCACGCGACGCGCAACTTGGCAACAATCAAACTGCCGGTGGGTTTTGTGCTGTGTGTCATCTCTTGCCTGCCTTCTGTCACTTTACAGTTATGTTTCTTTTTAACCCGCTTTGCGCTTTCTTTGTGTCTTTCCTCAGATTGAGGCGCTTCCTTCTTCCGACTCGGTCTGCGTCCGAATTCTGCTGGAGATGGAGAAGTACGACGAAGAGCTGCAGGAGGTGATTGAGAATTCGGCGCTGAGCATCCCGGTGGAGGTCCTGGCGACGGTGGCGTAGTGTGCTGACTCTTTCTTTCTTGTTAAAGGATATTTGTTGTTGTATTTTCGCCCCATTACTCCCAAATCAATTCATGTGGCGACGGAAAAGTCGCGTCCTTTCGGTCGACGAGTTGTATTTTGCTCTCATCCTCCACTTGTAGCAGAGAGAGAGAGAGAGAGAGCTACATGTTGTGGACCTTGTAGCTGCGATCATGCCCATCGAGCTTCCAGAAGACGTGGACGACTTCCACGCTCTGCTCAAGCAACGAATTCGCGACCAAGACTTTATCGATGACCACCACAAGCACGCAACGCGCGAGTCCAAAGGCGACGCGAAGCAGAGAAGCAGTTTGATGCAGGTGCCAGCGTTGACTCGCTGAGTTTGCGTCTCATACAATTACAGATAGACCAGCAAACGCATCGCTAACAGTTTCCTTATTCGCAGCCTTCTCGCCACGTCATCGGGCAAACAGGGTGTTTCTGCATGGACTGCCTTGTGTACCGGAAGCAAGAGTGGAGAATCGGCGATGTGAACACCGGGATCGTTGGGCCGCGTGATCAGTGGCGGCAGTACACGTGGGGGAACGCCGAGCGCAAGTGCTTGTTTACGGACGCCAGTGCTGCTTTGATCGAGCCTTCGCCCACGCCATCTATTAGAGAGATTGTTCGAGCAAAAAACTTGAAGGGCAAGCTTTTGGATATCCAACGAGAGGCGAAGTTTGTGAACGTGCGTACGCTCGCAGTTGCCTCATGCTGTCATCTCTTGCTCATCTTCTTATCTGTGTGACCTCTTGGATTTGTAGATCGCGTCTGGAAAGTACCACACATTATTGCTCAGCGGTTGGTACTCAATCCTTGCCATGAACATGTGCGTGCGTTGCCTCTTCATCTCACGAGTTTGTACGCAACAGAGTCTGCGTCAGTCTTTGCGTGCGGAGACAACTCGCACGGAGCATTGGGGACGCCGATCGGTCAGGACCAGCTCTTTTCCGCAGAGCCGACCAGAGTCGAGCACGGGCTTTCGAGCATCAAGGGGCGCATCCAGATTATCGCGGCGAGCGGGTTTGCCTCGTACGCTCTCGTTGGTGAGTTTCGAGCGCAAGCTTTCAGTCTTTGAAATGACCGAGAGAACTTCAGTCACATCATTTGTTTCATTCTGAAGTGCTTCCAGCAACGGAAGCGAAGCCCAGGCCGACGGTCGAAGAGCCCAGACGCGTCCTAGCTCGTCGCCAATCTGTTGATTTGATGGGAATGAATCGGCTTCGACTGGACGACGGCAAGGACAAAATCACCTACAACGCGTGTGAGTTGGTGTGCAATATGTCATTGGCTCCTGTTTGCTGCTGAATAGTATTTTTTATTACTTTTGCTCTAAGTGTTTTCGTGGGGACGCGGTGATCATGGCGTGCTCGGTCATGGAGACACCAAGTCGTCCTCGTCGCCTCGCGCGATTCCATTCTTTAATTCAATGCGAGTCTTGCAAGTGAGCGCCGGATTGTGGCACGTGCTCGTCTTGACCGAGATGGATGGAGTCTTTGCGTTTGGGGACGGAAGTCACGGAAAACTGGGAGTGGGTAAGGTTTTCACAATTGACTGCTCAGCTACTGGGGATTAAGCGAGTAGCTGACAAAGTAGCTGTTCGCTGCCAGGAGATACTGAGAACCGGTGTTCGCCAACCAGAGTTCAAGGACTCGACGGTCTGAATGTTGTCCATGTGGCTGCGGGGGATGACCACTCAGTCACCATGACCGGGGAAACTTTTTTCAACCGCCAAGTCTACTCTTGGGGACTCGGAAAGAATGGGTACGCTTACGTGGTCTCTGGTGTTCTCTCAAAATGCACCAGAAAGCGTCTCGCACTAACACACACTGAAGGCGACTAGGGCACAACGACGAGCTTTCGCGATTGAAGCCAACTCGGATCAACTATTTTCGCGGCCGGGTACGTCCACCACACAGGCTCTAGTGAACTTTCTTTGCTGAAGACCGGTGGTAGTTCATCAGGATCTGTATTTCTACAGAAAGTCATCACCGTTGTTACCGGAGGAGCTCATAATTTGGCTACATCAGGTACGTTGATCCAGTTGTGCAACTCACAAAACGAAGAAAGTGCCCTCTTTAACGCTCTCTTATATATCGGGGGATACCCAGAAATGGTCTCTGGGATCTGCGTGTGGTCTTGGGGATCTGGAGCTTACGGGCAACTAGGTCTGGCGTTTTCGATACTGAACTGTCGCGAAGAGCCATGACGGATGCTCATCACTTGCTATCGTGGACCCTATTTCTTGCTTGAGCAGGGCACCGAGAAACGTGGGACGCATTACTGCCTCGGTCAATTGATGAAATTCGTCGGGAGAGCATTCGATACATTGACGCGGGCGAGCGCCATTCGATCGCTATCTCAGAGAATCGCCAGCTGTGGCTGTGGGGGCAGGGCATCCACGGAGAGTATGAACCCTCTCATCCAGACTTGTCGAGTACTTCAATCTTACAGCCAGTTCGCGTAAGGGACATATTTACAGGAGTATTAGATCAAATCATGGTGCCTTGGCTCTAACACTTTAGTTTTACGGCACACTTGTGCTTTCAGGTCGACCTTTCAGGCATTTATCTTGTGAGCACGAAAGCGGGAAGAGGTCGGACATTTGTGTGGGGCGATCGAGGTTCGTGTCCGTTAGTGGATTTTGGCATATGGGCCCCAGTAATTCTGATCTACTCTTGCTTTTGTCTGCAGCAATTCAACAACAAAGGAAACACCGGGCGTTTGGAGGAAGTGAAGGTAAGCCAGTGCACATGAAATCGGGTATGGCAGAAACCTTGCTAACGAACAAACTTAACCTCTTTCAAATCTGTGTGGCAGTGGCTGCTGTGTGCTGCGCTTCTGCAGAGTACCAAAGTCTCACATCGGACAGTTTTCGTATTCTGTATCGCTGCGGGCCGTGCAAAATGGACAGTGTGTGCATCGCCTGCGCGCACCATTGTCACATCCAGCATTGTCTGAAGCTGACCTGGACGACAGAAAATTCGCTGAGCAGGGAATGCAATTGCTTCTACTCTGGCAAGTGTGCATTTGGTAGTGATGAAAGTCGTCAGGACGACTGAGTTTAGTTTAGATTTATCTGGGATGTTTCCATCTGTAGAAATGTTAACCTGCAACTACAAGTTGATCGCGGATGTGCTGGAGCTGGCGTCTTAGAGCTGAAAATAATGCACTTAGCTTTTGGGACACTTCGAGCTTACAAATCCACATTCACGTACCTGAATACTCCAAATCAGCGTATCGAAGCGCCAGAAGATGATGCAAAAGCCGCTTTTTCTGCTCAGTGCTCCTCTCTTCAGCCGTTGGTTCGTGAGTTTCTCCGCTGTCTGCGCCATTTTTGCTGTCTGCCAGCAGACGATAGGTTCGCTCAGCTTCATGGATGATCTCCAGCGGTAAACCACAGATTTTCGCAGTTTTGATGCCGTACAAATCGGCCGGTGGAAATGGTCCGTCCTTCATCTTGTACTGAAAGCGGAGGTAATGCTGTACAACCACAGAGTCAGTGGTGAGTCCGATCGTACATTATAAAAAGAGAAAAGGCAGCGTACCTCTCCCGAAATTGCACTCAAATGATAGCAGCGACAACGCGGATATAACCGGACAAGATTGTTCAAGTCGTGATAATGAGTTGCGAAGCATGTATACGCTCTTCGCTGGATGAGTTCTTCGCTGATGCTCCATGCGATTGATACACCTTCTTCGTTCGTAGTCCCGCGGCCAAGCTCGTCAATAAGCACCAGCGACTTGGGTGTGCAAGTTTCAAGAATAAACGCGGTCTCGGTCATCTCCACTCCGAACGTACTCGCGTTCTCTTCCATTGCGTCGGATGTTCCGAATCTTGTGCAGATACGATCGCGGACAGGAATATACGCTTCCGTGGCAGGAACGAAAGAGCCCATTTGCGCGAGAATGGTGATAACAGCTACGCTCCGCATGTAAGTTGACTTTCCTGCACAATTTGGACCTGTAACGACTATGCGAACGTGAGAAACCCCGGCAGCCTTCTGCATCCAAAGCACGACAGAGCTGACTTACTGTGAAAGGTACTCAGCGGGTCGAAAAACTACGAACGAGGAAAGCCATATCAATGAGCAAGAGCACATGTGTGCCATAATACAGGATACATTGGACACTGCTTACTGTGTCGTTCGGCACAAAACGCCTGTCTTTCATTACTCTCTCGACCATCGGATGGCGGCCATTCTTGATGACGAAATTGCCTTGGCCAGATACGTGTGGTTTCACATCTGCACGATAGATTCTGTCAAGATCAAACGAGATATATAAGAGTAGCATTGTTTCCAAACAAAGGCTTACATGGCTGCTCGGCTGGAGACAGGGCTACAACATTTGTGAAGCTACGCACACGAGTGCACACATGATGGATGGCTCAGCATGCGCTCAATTACAAATACAAGTATACCAAATAACTACCTCAGAAGCATATCCAGCAGCGCGATGCTTTCCACCATCGCGTACAAGGACGATGCGTGCGGGCGAATTCGATCGAGAAGTTGTTGAATGACTGAATTCGAAAGCTTGTAAACTGCAGTGAGCGCCTCCTCGAGCCTCGAATTCAGAGAATTCAGCTCCTTTGTCGAACAGCTGATTGCTACATTACACTCCGCGTGAGTAAAACATCGCGAGGATCGGATGGATAGCGCATAACTAACCTTTTCTTGTCTTGACACGCTCAATGATCAGCGATGGCAAGTCTTTCACGTTTGCCGGTACTACCAGATGGTACCCTCTCCGAGTTCTACATCCAGTGGGTTCATCATAAAACACCGTCAGAAATATTGGGGCGACAGACCTCAACATTTTGTCATTGGTCCCAGATGAGGGAATTGCTTACGTGTAGTTTAGCCGGACAGGAATTTCGAATGTCTCCTTGTAGTTGTGGGTCACTTCGTGGATTTTTTCGATCGTTTCCAAGTAGGTCCGACGCGCAACATCCAGCATCCCGTCTATACCCGCCCGGACTGCAAAGCACTCTTGAATGCGCTTTTGGGCTGCAGAGCGGCTCATTTTCACTCTGCATCGATCGCAGCGAAGTCAACGACTAAGTTTATTCGCGACTGCTCATCGATCGCGGGGAAGTCAACGACTAAGTTACCCCACAACTGCTCACCTTTCGTTTATGACCCGCTCGATCTCGGATCGAATGGTGGAGAAGTCTTCATGCTTTAAACTGCACCCTGGTTAGCCACAGTCCAAAGCTGAAAGCAACAGAATTCAACATACCTCCGGGTTATGGATTCGAGCAGGACGCAAGGCTTGTCCAGCCTCTCCACCATCATTTCAAGCTGCGACAGAAGAGTCGGCAAACATTCCAGCGTGTGCTTCATAGCAATTACATTGCCGATAGCTATCCGTGATACTCGCGGAGTGATCACTTTTGGAACCACCACAAGCTGTCCCTGAATTCAAAATCACAGTTTTCATCAGGGAGTGCGGATCATCAACCAGAGTGCCGGTAAATTAAATCTGATCGCACCAAAAGTCTGTCTAGATCGACAAAGTTTGGTAGTTGCTCCATGACATCGAAGAACCACCCTGGGTTGTCCAAAAATACTTCGATGACTTCTTGGCGACTGCGACTGAGATGCAACAAAAATCAGAACCCTCTGTTCTCAAGCAATGCATTCACAGGAAATAGGCGCATACATTGTTTTCAGGTGGCATGTCGGCTGTAGCATCTACGAATTCACAGAGCGTATGTTAGTCAGATCTACAAACTGAACGTGCTGTTGTAGTTAGTGCCATCCTTACGGTTGATCGAAGAAGTCGGCTCCCACTCGATGTTTGTGTGTTGTCGAGTATCCCACAGAGAGACTGCAGTTGGCAGCGCACATATGAGTTTAAGCAACACCAGGAAATATAGATGAACTTTCATCATACCTGCCGCACTGAATCACCACGGACGCTTTGAACTAGCTCCAATGAACTTATAGTTGCGTGGTCCATTAGCAGCTTCTTTGTAGAAGGATTCAGCACAATCTTTACATTCGTGCTTCAGCATTAGTTTAAAGGTAGGAGCGTAAAGCAAAGTGTTGACACACCAACACACCTTCATGGTTTTCTCTGCAATGTAGACGCCTTGAATGAACTCAATGTACTTCATCAGGCTAGACACTGCGGCCATCACCATGTAATTCTGCAAAATATGTCAGCACAGGCAACACAACCGTCAATGAAAGTTGAGCAAACTCACCTTTCCGATGTTGATGTCGACTCGATTTGACATCACTCGCTTTAAATCTTCTGCGCCTTTTGTTTGGCTGTTTTAAGCAATCACAGCATGTCAATCAGAGCACCGATGCGTTTGCTGCACCCACAGCAAGCAAGTCCTTACTCAAAGTACTTTCGTGCAATTGGAACAACTCGGCAGAGTGAGCCAGAGAAGCGCTTTGTGATTTCGTCGTTGATGCGGTTCGCCTTTGCTGTCTCTACGACGAGAATCTCGGTTGGCTGCGCACACACACGGAAGCCCAGATCACTACACAAACAGAATCACCAAAGCCCAGCCACTGTTTGCACGTACCTGGTAAGCGTGCAGCAAGGAAACCGTTTCGACATACGAGTGGGAATCAATTACGCTCCAGAGCAGCAATTCATACGGAGACACCAAGTCGATGGCGCAGATCCCTGCAAAGATGCCACAAATTCCGGCATAAGTGAAGAAAAGAAAGAATGCAGATTACTAGCAAAAACACTCACGCGCACCTATTTCCCTCGCGCGGTTTTCGGTCACCGCAGCAATGATGAACGATGAGTGCGCCTTGCCAACGCTCACTGTAGAGCCTCTGTTTGCAGACGACAGCGACGCACTCCCCTGTCTGCCCCCGCCAACCGTGCCCGGAGCAAAGAAAGCCCCAGCAACCGCCCGCGCGCTCGCTGCGGTGACATCGTATCTCGGAGCGGTGCTCGTGTCGTCGTCGCCCAGCAGGACTGTGACCGATGCAGATGAGTTCATCGTGCGTGTCGCGAAGCCGACGAATTCAAAAATGCTAGTGCGTGCGTGTTGATTGCTGTTTGAGCGAGAATTCCCCTCCATTCCGAGCCATTTCCTATTGAGAATTCCCCTCGAATCGAGCAGGGGAATTCTCAATAGCAAATGGCTCGGAAACGAGGGGAATTCTCCCTCACAGCATTTGGCTCGGTTTTTTTAAAAGGATTTACCCTACCCCTGGAGTGATGGGCACTTCAACTTGTGTTTTATAAACGATATCGGATATAAAATATTTCTGCTAACCGACGATCAATTTCGACAGGAACAGGTCGTAATTGACGCGTCGAAAATTGCGATCGAGTGAATGAATGGAAGGACGCCCAGAAAACCATTTTCTCATCAGCAGCAACAGCAGACAAGCAACACCCGAGGAAGCGGAAGATGCTCAAGATCAGCGCGTCGGAGCAAAAGTACATCGTCGAGGGCATCGAGGCCGACGTGCGCGCGGACGGCCGCTCGCGGCTCGCGTACCGCAACCTCGTGATCGAGACGTCGCTGCTGACGCAGTCCAACGGCTCGGCGCGCGTGTCGCTCGAGAACTCAGGCACAGACATCCTCGCGTCCGTGAAGCTGGAAGTGACGACCCCGAAGCCCGAGGCCCCGGATGCTGGTATCGTGCAAGTGGCGGTGTCCTGCTCGCCATCGGTGTCAGCAAAACTGTCGGGACGTGCAGCCGAGGAACTCAATGTGGAGCTGTCGCAGCTCATGACACGCCTGCTCTGCTCGTGCCCGAGTGCCGACTTGACGCAGTACTGCATCGTGCCTGGCGAGAGCGTGTGGGGGATCAACATCGACGTTGTCGTGTTCGAGTCCACGGGCAACCTGCCGGACCTGATCTCAATGGCCGTCTACGCGGCGCTGAATGACACGGTCTTCCCGTCAGTGCGACTGGTCGGCGTGGAGGGCGAGGACAAGACCATCGAGGTGGAGACGGATCCTGCTGCGGGCAAGCTCATGGCGGCGGCTAACTGGCCCATTTGCGTCACGCTCAGCAAGGTCGGCACGTATTTTATCACAGACCCTATGCAGGAAGAAGAGCTTTGCATGACGGCGCAGATGAGCGTCGCGGTGGACCCGAGCGGCAACGTGTGCGGCGTACAGAAGAGCGGTTCTGGCGCGATCGACATGCGCGAGATGCAGGCCATGATCGACGAGGCGTGTGCGCGGTCGAAGGAGCTGTTCAAGCTACTTCAGGCTGCGCTGCAGCTTCAGAGAAAGAGAGACGCGAAGGCCGGTCAGAAGCTTGAGCGTGTGGGCTTTTTCGGGTAGAACAACACATCTTTAGACAAGTTTCGCAGATGCATAGCTTTTATTTCAATAAAGAGAATCGTTTGGTTATGGGTGTTCTTGCTTGGGCTCTACTCCTCCATCGCAGTCACGCCTTCGTCAATAATAACGTCTGTGTTCATCTCGGACAAAAAGTTCACGACGCGCAGCAGTCGGCCCTGGTATCGCTCGAGGACTTCAATGTTCAGCGCTCGGTTGTGAAAGCCCATCGCCTCGAGCTCACTCAGTTGAGCACCCCACTTTGTTTCTTGATTTGCCGACTGCGCGACAGGCATGATAGGCTCCATCGCGTGAATGGGCGTCGCCGCACTCGTGTTGAGCAGCTGCATAAACGAAAATGATCGATAAAAGAAATCAGTACGTCATCGTCATGGTTGTACCTGTAGAGAACGCATGTACGATGTACCTCATCAAGTGACTTCTCAAGAACTTGGCGCGCATTCTCCCACTGCTCTGGCAATCGCGTTTGGCTGTCAGTTTCAGCATTTTGCAACTCAGGGGCGATCGGTAATTCTTCTTGCTCCGCTGCCGCAGAGGCTGGCGCGCTAGCAGTGCTCTCAACAAAGAGCGCTTCCTGGCGACCAGTCAAGCCCAGATCCTGCAGAGTTTTGTCTCGAGCGTCACCTCCGAACACGCGTCGAGGATACGACGCGGCAAACTGAAATCCACTTGCTGGCTCTCCCGTCACAGCTTCCACGAGGTCGAACACGTGGCTGAGCGTCTGACTCCTCAAGAATTGCCTTGTCTTCTGCACTCCCCCAGGCATTCGCAGCACTATTCGCACCTGGTTGGGCTCTTCCGCTCGAGGCTCTGGCGCGAGAAGCGTAAACTTTTCAGCTTTTCGTCGCTCCTCTTCATTTGCTTCTTCGATCGCTCGTGCCGCCGCTGCTGCAATCGCCTCTTCTCGTTTTCGCTCAATTTCTTTCGCGTTCGCAATGGCTTCACTTGGCAGGAGCGCGACTTCGAGGTCTGTGTTCAGAATATTCGTCGCGGACTCTGGCTGCAGCTCCGCTACAACAACCTCAAACGTCTCTTTCCCGTGACGAACAAACAGCACGTCGCCGACTGTGAGTGTCGTGTGCGCCTTGAGCGACCGCTCCAAGAGCTTCTTGAAATCGATCTCGCGGTCGCCAAAGCCAGCGCCGCGGGGCTGCAGACTGACGAACTTTCCTTTCTCGAGGCGAACAAACTTGACTTGAATCGCGTCTGGAAGCTGTCGAGCGCTGCCGTCTACGCTTCGAAAGAGCGACGCCGCGACCTTCGGAGGCAGCCCCACCGTTCCTTCTTCCGCCACAAACTCCAGCACGCCTGTATGAGTCTTCCGCACTGACGCACTGTCTTCCTCTTTATACGAAAGCTCAAACGTGAACACGCCGAGCTCGTGGGCGTGCTGCGGGTTGAGCTCTTCGAGCGCCGAGACGGGCAGCGAGATCTTGTCGCCGTCGTTCACCGTCGGCACCGGACGCAGCTGCTGGAGGTACTTGATGCCCCCCGTGAGGCGCTCTTCTTCGAGCGCGCGCTCCTCGGCTCGCGCGGCTTCTTCGAGGCGCTCCTGTCGCTTCTGCGCCTGAATCGCCTCGAGCTCCTGACGCGCTTTTTCCGCCGCGGCGCGCTTGAGCTGTTCGGTCTGGAGCTTGCGCTTCGCTTGGTCGCGGCGGCGCTGCTCTTCCTTCTTCCACTTGGTGCTGCGGGAGTTGAGATCCATCTCCATGGCTGCTGTCTTGTGCCTTTCGACTTGTGTGCGCGTGTATTGCGCGGGGTTAATTGCGCTCTGGGCTGACGAAAGCGCCCAGCTCGCTCTTTGCTGAAAATGCTTCTTCAGATCGAAGGTGCTTCTGGAAGATGAGACATACGTTCTGTCTTGTAGAGAGGTCCTTAAACAGGCACATCATAATACAACCTTCAAATCATTTAGGTTAGGCTCTCAGAGCTGAACCATGATGAGCCACTTTGGCTCAGAGTTTACTATACAGTCCGCGACAGTGGTTGTGAACATAGACATTTGTTCACCAACCAGAATCAAAACAGCAATTTTTCCACACGAAAAGTGCAGAATTGTGGCCAATTAAAAGCGCGGTATTTTTCACAGAAGCGAATATAAAAACGCTGGTTGAAACGCAATACAGTGCGCGCCAAAAAGTTGGGGACAGGGTAAAACCCCCCGAAAACGGTCGATTTTTTCTTCAAAAATGTGTGCGAGCGTGAGTTTTTGTAACCGGGCGTTCCCGAGTTACGCAACACAGTGCACAGAGTGAGGAAGCGTGTATTG